>JAWQUT010000045.1:3046454-3048295 GCA_033807755.1 Ellobium chinense | reverse complement strand
TATCTCCCTATTCTCTACTCCTTCCTCTGTCTTCCTTCTCTCTTCCCTGCCTACCTCCCCACTCCCTATTCATCACCCCGTCACCTCACCTCCCGCAGCGGTCCCTGCCTGCCTGCCCCCCTCTTCCCTGCNCTCTTCCCTGCCTGTCTGCCCCTTTCCCCCCGCCCCCCACCTTCTAGGCAGCCTTACCTTCGGATCGAACACCCAGCGAGAATAATATACTGTATCAGACTGGTCTCTGTCCTCATCCAAACCACTCTCAAAAAGCTCGAATGGCGTGCGGTAAAAAGTCTTGTCGTTGGTACCATTATAAGCAGTCTTTGGACTACTGCCGTTTAGAACACCCTTTGTTACAAGCCCAGCGTCGGCACCCTTGGAAAATATAAGGAATAGGCTATTTTTAATTATTCGACTCCAACTAAGTTCTCTTCCGGTTTTAGCAACATGTAAATGTACACAGTGGTGTGATGGGGTCGTCAAGTTTAACTGGCGAAAGTAAAAGATGCATCGGCCATTAAAAGCCATCGTAACCGACCATTTATTATAATAATAATAGAACAATAATAATAATATTAATAATAACAAAGAGGATTTCTAAAAGTGTCTCACCCCCCAAGAATACATACAGTTTTACTGTACATTCACTACAGTCACAGGCATAATGTTACAAACTCACACGCACATACAGATTCACACACACACATTGTATAATATAGGTATATGATATGCAAAATTTCATATTAAAAGATAGCAAACATATCAGCCCATCATCTTCCTCGGACGATGGAAAACTAGAAAACGGAAGTAATTATTGTTGGAGTTGTGATTTGTGATGCCCAGATGACCGTGCATGCAAAAACTGTTCTATATATATACAGTGTTAACACATACATTCAGCGTTTTAAATGTATATAAATGTATAGTGTGTGTGTGTGTGTGTGTGTGTGTGTGTGTGTGTGTGTGTGTGTGTGTGTGTGTGTGAGTGAGTGAGTGAGTGAGTGAGTGAGTGAGTGAGTGAGTGAGTGAGTGAGTGAAACTTTTCTTTGAAATTTTAGTTCGTGAAACCCCAACACTCTCTTTACCAGCCTACACAACACACACCTCTCGGTTCACAACTTTCCACGGATTCCACGTCAGAAGCGGCGTCAGGTAGACAACTTCGAGAGGGATCATCCAGCTGGCTCTAATGTCCGTCCTCCTCTGACAGTCGTTGTTTTTCTGACATTGAGTCACCAGGAGCGGCGCCACCTGGGGCTGAGTAGTGAGCGCGACAAACAAGTTGGGGTCGCCGAAGCCTCGGTATCGTGTCTAAAACCGGAAGCGGAAGTCGTGAATAAATTATGTCATGCGCAAAGAAGAGTGTACACCGTACTCCACACACGAACACTTAAAATGATAAGAGAATAATCTCAGGGTAATAAATCTCCCTAAGCTGAATTATTTATATAGATGTCCTCTAGGAGATTTTATACATCCTGGCAAAATTTGGAAAGGGCTAAGCAATAGGTACGAGTTTTTTCTTTGGTTTTCTTTTAACAAATCCTAATATAACCTATACTCGTGGATAGAATATGCATAACTGCTCTTAGATACACATGTTTTTTCGAACTATGTTGTCGCTCATTGGAACGGTCTCTCTCCCTAAGCTAAAGAAACAGTTTCTTTAAATGCTTTTAAAATCGCTCGACAAGAAGCTAAGCAATTTGAAATGCTTGCATCATTAACTAATCTTATGACAGACATGTTGAAATGTGTACGTTCTTGTCTTCTTACATTGCATTGTTATTTGACACCTCCTAATTTATATGAAATTATAGACTAAGACCATGGCAGAATCGCTT
>JAWQUT010000045.1:2983954-3043954 GCA_033807755.1 Ellobium chinense | reverse complement strand
GCCAACTTTTTTATTTCTCAAAAGTTCCGCCATGAAAAATATTTCCCTGGGGAAAAAAAATCAAATGCTAACTGTTCTTTTTCGCTATTTTTTTTGTATGAGACGTTACATTTCTAGTTAAAAAAACATCTGAATAGCTAATTTTCATTTCCTGAAATTCCTGCCATGAGACATTTCATTTCCGAAATATATATATAATATATTTATTTATTTGTCTATGTGTGTGTGTGTGTGTGTGTGTGTGTGTGTGTGTGTGTGTGTGTGTGTCTGTGTCTGTGTGTCTGTGTCTGTGTGTGTGTGTGTGGTCATGCGACACCAACTTACGCATTTTACGCATTTGTCATAATACTCTTAGTCTTCATATAGTCTCGAGATATAGTCTCGATGTAGTCTCCACGTCTTACGATTAAGTTCTAATAGATGAGTGTGTGTGTGTGTGTGTATATACAGTATATATATAATACGTGTCTATTTAGTTTGAAATTTTCCATCTCACTGCGCTGATCTTGGGAGCAACAAAGTATAGATGTCCTGTAGTAAACCTCATAAAATTTGTCACAAGCTTACGTCTGAGAGGAGCAGAGACATTTCGGGAATGTAAACTTACATTTTTGAGTGATAAAAATATAATAATGTTTGAGACCCTCACTAAGGGTGTCCAATTGTTTCAGAAGGGGAACAAGTTTTGTATCTAGAGCCAGTTCACCCTTTGAGGGCACGTTCGATACAATCGCTACTTGAAGTACACAAAAATGAGTATCGTGACACATTTTAAAAATTGCGATATCAGCCCCAGTGGCTGTGCGTGCGTGATCCTGTTTTTGATCGAGGGATGTCTTTGGACTTGTTATAATTTATCGTAGCTCCGCACATTGTATGTATTATTCATCACAAGCAGAGCTTTTCTGCCAATTAAAAAAAAAAATGGTGTTTTTTTTTTTAAATGTTACTCTGTTGTTGGAGTAATGACAAAGAGAAAGGTGCTAGAGCATGACCCCACTAGCCCTACATGTCTCACTGCAACTGATGAGCCCACAAGAACCACTGCTCACCTGTTCGGCTAAGTCCTCCCAAGTATAGCCACTGTACCAGTTACGTTCACTCTCAAAGGCCTCCTCAATATTGACAGTGTCGGACAGCCACGCCCCCTCCAGGTAACACAGGATGGAAGTGAAGTAATCTTGGTAATCTCTGATAGTTGAGTTCTGTTCTTTGAAAGCACGGAAGTATTCCTTCATCTCTTCTATTTCATCCTGGTGGCAAGCAGATATTGACTGATTAGGTTTGATATCATTTCAATCATTATGACGTCCATAAACATGTTCACATGATGCGGCTCCTTGATCAGCTATCGAACTTCATCCTGTCGCATAGTATTTTTTTAACCATCCGCTCGCTTGCTGGCTCGATCGATCGATCGATCGATCGCTAGCTCGCTCGCTCGCTTTCCTGTTCGTTCACTCACTTGCTCGCTTGTTCACTCACTCACTCACTCACTCACTCACTCACTCACTCACTCACTCACTCACTCACTCACTCACTCACTCACTCACTCCTTCTCTCGCTTCCTCCCTCCCACTCACTCACTCACTCACTCACTCACTCACTCACTCACTCACCACTCACTCACTCACTCACTCACTCACTCACTCACTCACTCACTCATTCACTCACTCCCCTGCCCATTCCTCTCTCACCTCAACTGTTGGTTGATCCAAAACAGACTGGGGGACTGGAGGTATCGGTATAGTCTCTGTCTCATGCCAGTTGGTCGAAGAGCTGCTTGGCCGCCTTATCAAGTAGTCATTGTGGCGTGTGCGAAACTGAACCCCATTCAACACTGCTATCACCTACAATACCAAGATAAAAAAGGTGTCGTTTTCCTCAAGTCATTATTTATTTCGTTGGACCAAATACTGAGAAGAAACAGCGATGTAGACTTTCTAACCTTATCAGTCAAATCGTGCTCCCGTGTCCAATATATAGCGACGCTAAACCTTCTTCTACCAAATTCACCCAAGTTGATGGTGTCGGTATAAATCGCTGCTGACGATTTCCTCGTTTCCTGAAGCATCTGCACTGAAGACAGAGTCATGCCGATTACACTCAAAGTTGGTTATTCTGTAGAATTTCGCAGATTCCTAATCGTTCAGAACGGTGCCTGCATTCTATACACCAAGTACATCATGTCTACGCACAGAGCACCCCTCACTCTTCCCACCCTGAATAAATTTCTCTTCTTCCGCCCCTGCCCAGCCCAGCAAAGCCCAGTTCCACCTACCTCGCCCATGCCAAGCGTGTCAGGATATGAGGAGTGATCGTGTATGGAGGCGTATCCGTGCCCGACGTGTGTAGAGGTGTAGTAGTTGGCCTGTCCTTGGAAGTAGTTTCTCACTTGCATGATTCCGGAGCAGCCTTCGGCACGAATTCTGTGAATATATTAGTTCAAGTTCAAGTTCAAGTTCAATTGAGTTGGCTGATACTGCTGTATATAATAATGCCATTAGATCCTGGATATATCCAACGTGAAATTACGAGTATATACAGTGGACATTTTTAGACCTTAAGTGGTATGAGGAGACTTAACTATAGAGGGGAGGAAGAATAAGACTTCCGTTGATCACAGTGATGATGATGATAATGATGATGACAATGATAATAAAGGGCATTCATCTAGTGCTCCACCGCCCCCCCCCCCCCCCCCCCCNCCTCACCGAGGGCTGGAGGGCTCGACGGCTACAAGTAAGACCACATATTCGAACTTCATGGAGCACACGAGTCTCAGGTGAGGATGTTGAAGTAGATGGCAATGATGGCGGTAATGGCGAAGTTGACGTTGATCAAAGTCAATATGATGATGATGATCCTGGTGATGATGATAGTGATGTTGATCCTGGTGGTGATGATGATGTTGATGATGATGGTTGTTGTTGTTGTTGTTGTTGTTGTTGTTGTTGTTGTTGTTGTTGTTGTTAGTGGTGGTGGTGGTGGTGGTGAAGATCATCATCATCATCGTCATGATGATGATAATGACGATAGTTGTATTGGAAATTCTGCTGCTGCTGATGATGATGATGACGATGATGATGATGACGACTATGACGATTACGATGATGACTATGATGATGAATGACGACGATGAGATTGACGACGACAATAGTGGTGATGAGAATGTTGATAACAAGATACACCGGTGAACACAAGCGACCACTTTGAAATAAGACGAGAAGATAATGTCGACATTAATATTAACAGCACCAAATACAGCATAGACCATGCCATATCTTGAGCAATGAATGGCACCTTCCCTGCTCACCTCTCTTCCTCCTGGAACCTATTGAGCAAGACATATCTGCTTAGGGCAGCTACAACGCTGTCTTTGTGATTGAGAGTGTCTTGAAGGTTCTCGAAAGATTCTGTGATGCTCTGAATCGACTCGTCCACATCCTGTCCTGAGCACATCAACAGTAACCATGGCAACAGGAAGTAGGTCAGCAAAGATAATGGCGCCATCTGAAAATTGAATGCGGAGATCATAATTCAGTTTTTCTCAATTCCCATATGCTAACAGCTTCATACTCTGTACGGACAAAGTCGAACTGCCTAAATTCACAAAGCCTTCAAGAACAACTTTCTCCTCTTTCTCAAATTCCGTATAGTGCTCAGTTTACGAAATTTGCTCACGCTGGTGCCCAATGAGGTATTTTCAGACGGGTCGGTTACACCACGTGATCTAGGGATTGCTAGGATATTTTGATAAATGACGAGTAATCATACATGAGCAGAGCATGTAAACAAACCAACGTGTGAGCAAGATTTCCTAGGTCACGTGATGGAGCTGAAAATACCTAATTTCACGAAACTCCTTCAGTACTAAACTCAAAAAGCCTTTATACCCTCATTCCTTTACAAATTTTCTTTTAAGTATTGAATTCACGAAGCCTTTATAACCTCACTTCTTTATATTCTCTTGGTGGTATGTTCGTGATGCCTTCAGGATAAATTTCCCCACACACATTATTTCATTATTAATTTCAAAAAGCCTTTAAATCTATTTTTTTTTTCGATGGAAACCTTTACGCGTACTAGATAAGATTCACGAAGCAGCTGGACACTCATTTCTGCATAAATTTCGATTAGGCAGTAAATTCACGAAATGTTTGGAAGCTAATATCTTGACAAATTTCCATTTATTTCTTCATATAAATTTACGAACCCTTGGAGCCTATTTTCTTTACTAATTTCTGTTTAGTTTTTATTTCACCTCGTCTTTGGAACCTACTTATCTCACAAATTTCCTCTCAGTACAAATTATAAATTCACTATGAGTGTGGAACATAGTCTTTCCACATACTGATGTTCATAACTTGTACATAAGAGATGTTCACCACTAAATTCATGATGCCTAAAATATGAGTAGACTGTAGTCCTGTCGGTCAACTTACCGTGCAGTCTTGTGTTTATACAGAAGTAATTTATTGTGGCGCTCTCTACATTCCAAGTGACCACGATTTGTTCCGCGACTGTTTGTATATGAGCTGCATCTTTTTATATTACAAAGTGAGCAGACAGTTCAGTGACACAGATTATGCATAAGTAAGTTTGTATTGATCAATACTGGGCAGAAAGTTATTATTTTGTTATTGATAGGAAAAGAAAGCAATTTAGCAAACAAAAGAAGGACAACACCTTAGCATTAGGGTCTTATCCAATACTGTTCTGATCGGTGATCATTATCTGATACAACAGATTAACAACAAACAAGTTCTTCAACGAATATAAGGTTAATTACAAACATGATTCCCACACAGCCATCGGCGGAGCTAACAGGAGAATTTCTCTTTTATTCCCCNCCGCCCCCCCCCCCCTCCTCCTCGAACCCAATCTCTCCTCTCCATTTCCCCCCAAAACTACAAATGAAAAAAAATTAAGTGACATGTAGTGCCAATGATAAGTTCGAAAATCTTCTACAGTGAAAACTTATCCTTTAGGTTACACTTGTGCATTTATTTTGAAATCACGTTAAGTAGGACTTACTAGGAAAGGTGATCTATTTTTATCACAGCTTTATTTTCTCCATCTCAGAGGCCCAGTGATCTTAGTGGTGGCCTGGCCTGTTCTAATGCATCTGTCATTTCTCTGGCAAGTTTGGGTTAAAAAAGAAGTACTATTTCGGGTCGGAGGTTTGAACAAACAGGGGCTGCCAATGAGTTAACTCCCTGTTCTCATGAAATAGTCTGAGCCCTCAACTGGCTTTTCATGGGGCGCGGCCAAACGAAGAGACACAGCAAAAAAACTTGACTTGTGGTGGGCTATTAAAAGTAATGTATTTTTTTTAGACCAGATGCTCATCTCCATTACTAGTGAGTGGGAACAGTCAACGAAAATTAGGGCTGGAGTAAGGGCAGTCGACAGTACAAAGTAATGTAATATATTATAACAAAAAGATTTGGGTGTGAAAATAAAAAAAAAACCCTAGCCAAGCTCTCACAAATGTATTAAAAATATTTGTGCTTTCCTAATCATTTGTTAACGCGTGATTACAGTAATCATCATGATATATTATGTCAAAATGCAGGCAGTGCACAGCATACATGAGACAAACAATAACGTTGGGTTAAAGTGCACAGAAGTTTTGGCGTTGAATGAGGCGATCTGAAACTGCTAATTCCCTCGCTACGAGGGGGTGGCTCGAAAATGGCACATGTGCACATCGCTGTTTGAAACACAACTCAATTTAAAGTAAAGAAAAAAAAAAATAACTAAAGGTCACTTTGTCCCGATAACCTTCAGCGCAAAATTGATTTGCATTCATCAAAATTACCCATGGACTCTGCGCCTCCATTTCTTTTTCCATTTAAAAGGCTGCAGTCCCTGTTTACAAAACATTATTTATCTTAATAGATGGCTTTCTCACAGTTAAACGATCCAACCCATTCATTCATTTATCCGGTAAAGGAAGATTTTATCGAAACAACATACTTTATAAGGTTATTTTTTTGGTTGCTCATATCGCTGCCGCTGCTGCTGTCATGCCGTGCTGTTGGTAGTGGTGGTGATGATTGTCTTGTAGCTGTTGTACGTGATGTGGNAGCCAAGCTCTCACAAATGTATTAAAAATATTTGTGCTTTCCTAATCATTTGTTAACGCGTGATTACAGTAATCATCCAGACACTTTGTTCAAAATGCGACTGAAATACATGTGTATAAGATAAATATTATTTTTTTAAGATGATATTCATAAGTTTTGCATCCAACCATTGCCCTTTCACAAGATTTACACCACTGCCTAAATTATAACCCCAGCACGACAGTTTATTCGGTAACATTTTTAACTTCCTGGATAACAGACAATGGCACTCGCATTTTCAAAACAGGCATTGACTATTACCATTCGGTAAATAGTTTTTCTTACCGATAGTTAAGTACTCATTATCCAAAGGGGCAGGCTGAGGAAAATATAAATGAATTTATCTCCAAAAACATTTCCTTTCGATTTTGAACAACGGCGCATCCGTCTGGTCAGCGGTCAGACTGCTGCACTATTTAGATTAGGCTATTATTTGAAATGGTATTTGCATAAATCTATATAAAATGTCGTCTAAATATGAGAGAGACTACTGGCAACATATCACATTAAATAATTTATGTAACACACTAATCTACTGTTTACCAAGCAATTTTTTGTTTCTGATACATAAACATGTTTATATTTGTTGTTGTTGTTGATGTTTTCCTCGGAATTCGTCGCATGAAGTGCGTAATAATAGCAGATATCATTTGTGAAAATTACATCTGTTACAGCTACAGAGATACGTACGTTCACCCAGTATTTGACTTGACCCTATGTTATCTAATGCTTGTAGACAGCTTGCTTTGATAGAACTAATCAAACATATGTCTTTCATGCTTTATATTATCAGTAACAAGGGTTCTCATGTTTTCATAGCGACTGTAGTTCTGGGACACTTGGCATTGGGTCCTTATCTCAGAGGACCGAAGTTCATTGTGTCACTCGCTCGTGGTGACATATGGCATGACTGCAGTCAAACAATTGACGGATTAGGCTATAGTCTTGAAGCATTCTTTTGAAAATTAAAATCAACAGAGGATTTTTATTTACCCCGTAGAGAAATTATTTTACACTGCCTTAAATGTTATGTGTTATCCATAATGCATATACATAGAAGAGTGCATGCTGTAATATAAATATTCATAATGTTGCATAGGAAATAGATAGTCATTGTTAGTCGCTGCGGTGCAGCGCACCGGTCCTCACCTCCCCCCCCCCNCCCCCCAACATTTCTAGTCTGTGATGGAAAATTTGTCATGATTATTTATGCGTCAGTAACCTATTCGATTATGTATAAATTTCGGTCAAACCTCTTCAGAAGGCATCCAGAATATGCAGTTAGCGCTAAAAAATAACAACTCCTGAGCAATAGCAAATAGGGTCACCTGGCGTGGCTTGATGATGCAGATCCGAAGAAGAAACTAACAAATTGCATGAAATGAAATCGCAACAGTCTGAATGAAATGTTAACAATGGTCACAAAATCATTCAATTACCACATGCACACACAGCAAGAGAGAGAGAGAGAGAGAGAGAGAGAGAGAGAGAGAGAGAGAGAGAGAGGGATGGAGAGAGAGAGAAAGAGAGCTCTTATCTGCTATGTCTGACTCGCATTTGCATCTATCGTAGTGGAGTTATCGTCTTTCGACTTTCACTGTTAAAACAGGATAGGTCTAAGCTTTTCTGTCTCTCCCACTCGCTCTCTATCAGTGACCTTCAGCTTGAGAAAGTGAGGTTGGGTGATTTTTCTATGGCGGTCATTGTTTTCACACCAGTATTTTCTTTGACCTATGACCCTCCTCATGTCATCCCAGCTGTTCAATTCATGCCTTTCTGTGATCAAATCCGACGATTTTTGTATATTTCAACTGTTTTTCCCTTATGATCCTAGGGACAAGTGTGCCACGATTTGAGAGTCCCTGAACTGGATTGTTTACCATTAAAAAGTCAAAAACAAGAATATTTTTTATTGAGCTGAAAACAATACAAAACAACTAAATGACGCAATGAACATGTGGGAGAGGCCCATTTGGTATGTCCCCAACGATTTCGAAAAAACTTTCAGCTGCCTGCGTTTTATACCTGTGAGCTGCCAAAATCGGCTATAAAACCATTCACTGAATTGTAATTGTCCCAGTCATTAAACTTCTGAATGCGTCAACACAGTGGAAAGAGTTCCTGAAAAGGGCTGCCTGGATTCCTCGCATAATTCCAGTGTTTTTGCATCTGATGACCCAGAGAGTCACACTACATAATGGCCAGCGTGACGCTAGTATCATGGGAAAGAGTGAGAAGCCAATGCCCGATTGAGAGATAGCATACTCACTCCGTCGTCAGCGGTTATCAACGATTTAGATGGTCCAGTGCCTACTTTTCGATGTTCTGATGATATATGAAATTAAGACTAATTGACAATCAGATTCAATGGACTTGTTGCATACTATACTTCCCTTCTCTCCATGACTTGTGAAGACTTCTCAAAACAAGTGTATATTCTTTCTCGTTTTCCTAAATTGACTCTTCAAGTTTTAGGTCTGTTTTACTGCAGTGCGTATGGCTGTATGGACAGAACAGTAATAATATAAGTAAAGATAACCTTTCCCTGTTTACATCCTATTTCACTGAACTTGCATTAACTTAGAAAATTTTGAACCATTGTGGGTGCGGGAAGGAGCAGATTCCCGACACCACATTTTACATGCTTGCTCCGGTTCGGATCGCGATAAGAGAAACAGAGTTATGGCGTTTGGCGGTAGATTTGCAGAGAACGGCCGAGTTTCTGAAGCAAGTCAGTACCATCACGATTGTATGAGATATAACAGGGAACGCAAACTTGCTCATGCATTGTTGCTGGAAATTTGAAGCTTCGGTGAGCAGACATTGGCTCTAAACCTCCTCTATCTAATTTCCTGCTGGCTGGAGGCTCTGACCGAATTTTACGTACAGCGATTTCGGAGTTAATCGCCTTCGAAAATAGCGTGCTACACCTATTAATTGCGTACGAAATTAGCGTGCCATGGCCCAAGGTCAGTCAACACAGAAATGAACTGTCAAAGTTGTTTGATTACAGTGCGGAATCATTATTTCCTGTGCGGGGTAATGAAATTAAATAAATTTGTGAATACAGCTGTGTACTGATTTCTTTCTTTCTTCAGACTGTATTTTATGATTGTCTCCTATGGACGGCTGCTGCTCTTTTTGGTGATCGCTTGAGTAGCTAGCCCTTGTCTGAGTCTGAAACATCTGTCAATCCCCGAACCTTCCTTGCATGAGTACCAAAACGTATCGGTCCCGTCCATTCATACCGTCAATTCTCAATTTTCGCCCAAAGGTGTGGTCACGAGATAATTGGTCCACTTATTACATTTACGGTATCGTATTACATGTATGGTATTGAATGGTATTGTTAATCCGCCAATCCATATTCATCATATTTTTTTTTCCCTCCCATAATGGGCATCTCCTAGTTTTGATGTTTTCTTGTAGTTGTGATCGTATACGGTCAATGGCCTCAGAGTAGCAGGGCTGTTATTGTTATGAAGTAAGTGGCCAGATGTAATGTTAAGTCTTAGTCTCGTGTCCAGGTTAACACCCCCTCGCTCACGCGACTTGACACTATTGGGACAAACTCTGGGCCATTTTGAGACAACAGTACAAGCTGGCTTCCAACATTGAACAAGGTTTCAACAAGGTTTATTGGAAAAGAAAAAANAGGTTTCAACAAGGTTTATTGAAAAAAAAAAAAAAAAGCCCAAACCACAATGTGGTATATGGGCATACACGAGATGATCTTATAGATTAAGCATCACACAAAAATTCATCAATCAATAAATCAAGAAATCGATCAACCAGTCCGAGAACACCAAATCCTTAAATCAGTATAGAGCAAGCTATTGCAGTATGTATGTAAAATGCTGACATCAGAATAAAGTATACAATTTAAGTTGGGGGCCACACGTGTTCATACTCATAATTCCTTTCGCAAATTAATATTTTGTTTTCTCCTTTCAGTTCAAGACAAACGATATTTATAGTTCCGCGCATCAAATGCAAAAGCATTCTGCGGAAAATCTTGGTCAAGTCTCAAGGATATTCCCGTAATTAGCTTTGTTCGGGGTGCCAGTGTTTGTTAGTCATCTGCTACTCATGATCTAGCATTTCAAAAGCAGTATGGCACCAACGTCGTTTTCTACGCGAATTTAAGTGTGCAAGGGAGGTAATTTCTTTCACTGACCCAATAAAATATACAGCTAAGCTGAACTTAGCTCTGTGTAGCCTGTTGCAACGCAAGTTTACTCTTGGTTTACGCTTTTTGGGGACTTTTTTCTTACGCTAGCTATTTTGCTTATTATGCAATAGAAATCTCATGATATGCTATTCTTAAAAATAATTTCTATAGTAAGACTCGATTCTCACAAAACGAGTCCGTTAATCGAGCCTCGGAAAAAGATCTGAGCCGAGCTGCCCAATCTTGCTCTTAAAGAGACAGAGGTATATTTGCTTCACAGGTTAAATATCTACATTATTTTGTCAAAATTTTAATACCGCGTTTATTTTCCTTTCTTTTAACCATTTATGAGAAAACACATGTGGACGTCACGCAGCACGAGTAATGGTGGCGCTCGTGGGATGAAAATCTCGACATTTCTGAGGTGGTGTCTTTTCAGAAACAGTCAAACGAAAGTAAAAATATACGAGCTTTAATTTTCATATTTCTTTAATGTGGATTTATTAGGCTATGGAGCAGACAACTATCCCGTCCCTTTAACTTCAAATAGGGAAAGTTGCCCTTTCTAGGGTGCTGAGACCCTTAATTCATAATCGACCAAAGTGAAGCAATTAAATCCTAAATATGGGGTTAATGCTCCCATAAACGGTAAAGACGTTGATTTAATATGCCTTGCCTTGAGATCTTGACACATGAGGACTGGATGCCAATATCCTCACAGGTAATATAACTGGCTATTAAGCTGTCACCACAAACTTCATTAAAATGTTGTATTGAAGTTCAGAATCAGTGTTTAACAGAGCCAGTTAAAGTAAAACCTCCCAATACGTGTAATTATAAAGCTCTTTATTAAGCAGAAATTCAGTATCATGAATTCAGTTAATATTTTATCAGTTTACATGAATGACTGAAATGGATTAGTGAAGATCTACGAGTAGAAGAAGAACTATTGGTCGCCCCCCTCCTAGAATAAACACTACAAGGAACAGAGGTGATCATTTGCTTCGCAATCCACAATATTTCTTCATAAAATTTAAACCACGTGTACTTTTTTCCTTTTGCGTGACAGTTTCTGAGAAAACAGCAGAAATGTTGGGATTTTCACCCGGCGCCCGCCGCCATTACTCGTGCTGAGTGACATCAAAAAGCGTGATAGGATAGCTGACGATTGGTCCAGACGGTTTGCACATGCGTCTGCTTGCTTTTCTCATTTTATGACGTCACGCAACACGAGTAATGATGGCGTACAGAGAGCGAAAATCCAGACATTATAATGTTGTTGTTTTTTTTTTCTTTGAAACGATCAAGCGGAAGAAACATGTAGGTGGTTTAAAGATTTTGAAAAAAAATGTGGATTTTTTTAGGCGGTGACACAGATATCTACTCTCTTTGCTTTAAGTACTTTTGAACATGTGAAACGGCATGAGGGAAATGTAAAGATTATTACTGAAGCACTAGAGGTTATAATGCACATGACATTCTGTAAAAATCTGACCGCCCACTTATATTATGCAGCTTATTCCGTGAATTTTGCTCAAGATAATGATGTAAACACGGACCTAAAAGTTCTGAACAACTTTGCTGACAAGTGTATCATAAAATATTTGCGCCAAATTCAAGTTAAGCAAGTGTTCAAATGAGGCAGCACAAACAGCTGATTAAGTTCTCTTTCTAAGAACAAACTGACCAAGTCACTCTGGTTTTGGCAAACCCTTAAAATTTACACCTACATAGATACATTTTCTAAAGTCTATGTTGAGCCACAACGGTTGAAAAGGCTGCATTAGAAAGCAAGCATCAGATGGACAACAGTTGAGACAAACAAGCAAGCAAAAACAATAGAGAAATATGCAACAGATGCCGTTTCAAACGTAAAATACTGTGCTTTATTTTCATTGGCACATCAATCCAGGCAAAGTGATATTTAAAATGAACATCTCATCATATTGCAATAATGAACTGTACACAAACACCGTAATAAAACAAAGACTGGCTGGTGCAACATCATCCATATTTAAAGCAGAGACACAAGTCATATCAGTGAAATTCTTATGCAGTTGACTCAACACCATACAACATTACACTGTAGTCTTCTATATCATCCTTGTTGACCTATGGGGTCTTTCACCAAAGTCATATAGGTCATAATGACTTCCAATGGATTATGGATCATCTCACATTTTTTAATCAAAGTCAAAACTTGTGACAGTTTGATGAAGTACCCAAAGATGAACTTATTACACATTTTTCAGCAACACCTTTATTATACTCTTCCCTCGTACTTAAACATACTAGAACTCATAGAAATGAAGTGGAGGAAAAGATTATTACTGTCTAATCCAATAAGCCTATCCACTGCACTGACAATATCACCATGTTTTTTTTCCATCTATGTGTCACACTAGCATCAATGCACCATTTAACACTGTGGTGCGTAATTTTCTGTGTTAAAGCTACGAGCAGGCAATACAGCTTGAAAGTGGACCATTATGGAAAATTACTGACCTCTGGTGACATAATAGATCTGTATGGAGACTGTCAGTGAAGGGTATAATAAATGATGTTTGATGTCACCAAAGGCAATATGTAACACGATATACACTTGTACTCCATTCTCATAAACCAGGGTAACCAGGTGCAAGAAAATGCAAACTAGAAATTGGTTTCTTAATATTACTTGTGAGCGTCACCTCAAATCAACTGGCTTCCCACCATAGTTAAAACTGCCAACTCATGTTCTACTATATACTCATCTGTGATCTAGTAATTTCCTGTGACAATACTGTTCCATGTCAACCCACCATTACTAACTTAAAAACTGATTGAAAATTACAGCAAATGGAAAACAACCATCCCAAATTCCAAACTTTCCAGTCTCCAGAGCAACTGTAAATTGATAGATTTGAAAGATTTAAAGATATTGCTCTGATTGAATCCAGTCTTAAATCCATGTTTGGTGCTTTATATTAATAAATTTCAAGACCAATGACACTGCTTCAACCAGGATACTACAATATACACTACATCTTTCACTGGCCTTTTGTTTTTTCTTTTAAACACTCCACAGTTGCAAATACTGAGTGGTGTTGAAACAGGAGTTGAAACATAGCTTAAAATTTTGTTTTGCATTTTATCTACACAGAAAGGAAAAAAAAAAACAACTCCGTTTTAGGTTTTTCATTTTTTTTTCTCCAGAATTTACACACATAAATGTCTGCTTTATCACTACACATTAACTTAACCCGGTTCTTGCTGACATGCAACTCTTAGGCACTTCCGACATCTTCAAAATTTAATACCCTGCTAGTGCATAGCTATGCCATAATTCACCCAGTGTACAATTTATTGCCCATCAATCACTTCTTGCGAGAGGGTATCCTGACATGTGCACCACCTATGAATGCTGAAATTCAAATATCAAAACTTTACCAGTCTTGGAAATGTGCCATGGGTAGCAGTTCTTTATGTCATGCAAGAAAAAACGCACTGTTTATGAGAGAAATTAGCAGACAATGTTTACACAACTTTACAGAACTGAATGCATTAAACAGCTGTCAAGCTCCTGTGTGGGATAAAATCTTCGAGTCTCACTTAATGACATGATTTAAAATATCAAACTTTGATTGAAGTAGTTAATCAAGAACAATAAAAAACTGTAGCACACCATCTTTTTACTGCCCGAAACTGAAAGATTTATCTCCCAGGGCAGCCAGACATTTGGAACACACTGTATAGAAACAGAGACAGAGCACAACTCCAAAACATGAGTATCTATCACACCATAGCATCAGGCCGAAATACTCAATCTCAAGAGGCTGCTGGATCGGAAAAGTAAAGTGAGTACTTCATCACAGTTCCTGTTATGTAGTCCACTTTATACAAAGACAACTACGCAGACGTTTTGTCTGAGGAATGATTGCTAGCAAGTCTGGAGGGTCATGGATTACAACCATCAACAGTCATATAGAAGAGTGAGCTGTCAACATGCACATATTACTCACAACAAAAAGTCTGGCTACTGACAATGTGACCTTATATAAAGAGGATTTCTCAGAATTTCAGAAAACGTCAAAAATCTAACCACTGCCATCATCAGGCGTTGGGACAAGACTAAATGTCTTGCAGTCAGTCAAAATAAGGCTTAAGTCAAGTTTTGGTTCAATCAAATTATTGATATGAATAAAAATAGATATAGTTTCATTTGTGAAAAAAATGTGTAATCTTGCATTATTCTGGCCAAGCATACAGTTGTTAGAAGTGACATGGGGTCACTCCATACAACTGTGAAAAACTCTGATTAAGTTGTGATTGAAGAACACTTTTATACCTTGTAAATTCACTGACTAGGCTTCACAAGCTCTCAAATTTATCCACAATTGCTGACCATGTGCCCATAAAATCAATGTCTCTTTATGAATAGATATAATTCCCTCTCTATTTCCGCAATTTTGATACTGGATGGCCTTATTTCGAGTATGAAGTATCAGTTCTTATTTTAGACATAAGTCTTATTTTGACTGACTGGAATATATACAGTATTGGAAACAATCCTGGTAGTTGAGAATTATAAATACCTAGGTCTGACACCTTCCATGAATCTCAGTTTACATTGCGGTTCTTGACTGCATACATAACCTACATATAAACTCAACACTTGGAATCAGGCATGCTGTGGCTACCTCACACCTAAGCAGCAAGTCCTCAATGACTGTCATTTGAGTGAATTCAAAACCTCTAATAAAACTTAATTAATGAAACTTTCATTCACTAAGAAAGATCAGAGAGACAGAAAAAATCTTAAGGTTAATGCAACCAGGATAGTCAAAACATCTTTTAAAACACACCTAAATCTGGGTAACACCACAGGCATAGAGGTTGCTGAGCTCAACCCGTGACATCGTAGGTAAGAAATGAACATGAAAATAGGACTTTTATTTACCCTAATAAGGAAATTGATTTACAATGTCATATAAAGTTACATGTCTCATTCATATTACAAACACATAGATCAGTGCACATCATACAGTACATGACGCTGATTGACATAAAACACTCTGATCTAAAGCAACTTCATGGGTCATGTCTTATAGCCTTGGCAAGTTAAGTTTTGTCTCTTTGGCCACCAACTGGGCACTCAGACAGATACTTCCTCCCGCAGAGACTACAAGTTAAGTATGGACTATGGCACATTTATTTTCCATTCACATGAAGGATGACAAGTAGTCACTCAGGGATTTAAAGAATGAGGGATAACCAACAACAAGATATTTACAGTGCACTTTGTAGTCATTTGCGCACTCCAGACAGCAGATCTTATCCTAAATCCACAAGCTAGATTTCAAAAACGGAGATTTTCTAGAATAACATGTTGAAACAAATAACAAAATACATCAAAACTGTACTGAACTGATGCAATATCTGACATGAATAGCTCAGTCATGGACATTGTTCAAGCTGCAGTTGTAACATTAGCATTGCAGGACCTCAGCAAAGTTGTCTTCCACATCATGTACAGAATGGATTACTCTCATGGTTTGAAGAATATCAATGTCTATAACTCTCAGCTTTTTTCATTTCAGATTCACTCCACTGCGTGTGATCTAAAAGGATTTGGTAACTAGAACAGCTATTTGCAAACCAAAGGACAGGAAACCATCCTCAACTCTCTTAGTGTGCCACTTCAGGTCCAACCTCTCATTAGCTCCGTGATTCATCATTATGCATAATGAAAATTACCATGTGTCGTCTGGTGGCGGACCAGTTGACACCAGACTGCACAATTCAACTGCCACATCATACAGCATGCCAATTTATTCTACCACTACACCCAAAATAGTGGAGTAAAGATGAGAAACAGCAGTTGCAGAGCTGTCACAGAGCTGTCCCCCAACAAACACCTGTAAACTGATCCCAACCTTTCGCCCCTACCTTTCCAAACTAAAGCGCGATTATAATTTCAACCGTCACAGGTATGTGAGTAATCTATATTTCATGCAGACTAAGTTGTGACAACACACAAACTGCAACAAGCTTCTTGGAAGCCAAAAAGCAGGCCATATCATGTGTATGTAGCAAACTTGTTGAAATATCACAGACATTTAAGTCCAGTATTTTTTTCACGTACGTCTGTTGCAGCAGTGATATAAATTCTGCATTATTCATATAGAGCAAGATGCAGGTGGCTGGATGCTTTGAGACTAATGTGTTACTTGATAATATTGCTACATATAGTCTTGTATTCTCTGTACAAACTGTTGTTACTGAAAAACCATGTGGAATCAACGAGTGACTGAAAATGTGAATTCACACTCCATAACTCAAACTTGCACCAATCAATCTCTCTCTCAGCATAAACACTGAAACATGAAGGTAAAATGTCCAAACTGCTTTGTAAAAAAATTACCCAATTCCCTCCATCATATGATAACTATTCTACTATATGACTGATGGCAAAATCCACACTTAATGGTAGCTCCTTGAAAAAAAAACAACTGTATCAACACCCATAAAACAAGGTTTGTCCAGCCCCGCATTCTATGTCACATGATTATCACATGAACTGTCAAGTCTGAATTGCAGGGTCAAGAAAAACTCAAACATGCATAAAACAAGCTGAAAGATATTAAAAAATTCATACCTGGAAAAACACACCAACAATGTTATAAGTACAACCCTTGTTTTTTTAACAATCATCTTGCTCAGATGCACATGTGTCAAATGTTCAAACCCAGCTATATTGTGAGTGAAAGGTTCACAAATGCATAATGTGTTTTTTTTTTCCTTCCATCACTTTGTTACAGGTGCCAGATTTCATAAATTTCTCTGAACTTTCAGCCTTTTTCTGTAAATTGCATACTTGTTTTGAAAAATGTCCATTTTACAACAAGCAAAGATTGTTACTTCCAGAGAGAAATTTGTATGGACATAAATACGAACCAATACAAACAACATCTAAAAACAAAAATCCGAAGTAGTTTCTTGAACTGGTAAAAAGTAACTTTCTCTGACTGAGGGCAACTTTCTCTGAGTTCAGAGAATTCTCTAAAGAGCGGCATTTCCATTCATTACGCTTACCACAGTTTGTTTCAGCAGAGAGGACATGTCACATGCCATTATTTTACAGTTCAGAAAGTAAAGAAGTAATTGAGCATATTGCAGGCAATCATTTGTAGCGCCAAAAAAAAAAACAAAAAAACTCCCAAATGAGCCATAGTAATATACTGAAGCTAAGTCCACACGTATCTGCATATCAGACTGTCTCTTAGAGCTATTCTGATTCCTTGCAGCAAAGAGCCATCCCATTCTCCTCCATATATTCCGTCACAACAACATCCTCTTCCCCGCTCGTGTCAATCAGCCGCACCACCAACGTGGGAGGGACTCTGTGCTTGCTGCTGCCGGTGCTGGTTGTTTTTTTCTTGCTACTGCCATTGCCTTCCTCACCGGTAACAATGGCAAAGAGGGACTGATTGTCAAATTTCTTCTTGAACCAGTCTACCACATCTGCAGGCCAGTCCTGGCTGGTAGGGAGGATTCCTGAAGAGAGGGACAAAATGAGAATGAGATAACAGGGAGCTTTTATTTATAAGTTTGGGTCTCTTATGGAGAGTTATGGCAGATATACCCATGCGCATATAGCATTTTGTGGAGTTACAACCATACTGAATGTCACAATGAAGATCTCGAATCTTCTTTAATCCTTGGACAGATAAAAATCAACTGAACAATGGTTTTCTAAAACATGGTATGTGGTCTCTGAGATTTATCTTAGTAATGGAAGATAACATTAGGGTAATTGCTCTTCACACATATTATATTTTCATTTTCTGTTAAATGAAGGAGTAAAATTTGAAGATGGAGTGCAGGTTTTGAACTCAATTAGGTTTTGAATGAATTAACACAGAACTGCACGTTTGTATATACCACCAACTCATTTTTCAATGAAAGTGCAGTGACTGTTTTGGAGAAACACTCTTCAGTTGCAATGGCACTAAGTATGAGAACAGGTTATTCTTAAAATCAAGGACTACACCATTTTCATTATGGTAAACACAACAAGTAACTTTAGGAGATCTAATTACTAATATTGATATGAAGATTGATGCCTATAATATAAATGGTCATATCAAAAGTGTGCCTCACAACTGCCTGACCAGATAAGTTTCTTGAATCAGTTTACATTTTCACTGTGTGCCACTAGAATCAACTTTTAGTCTTTGACAGTTGGCAGAGAAAAGCACATGATGAAACCTTTCAGCTCTAGATGCACAGTTTATATGCAGCAAATGTTCATCAATAGTCTGAACTGTTGTCCCTGTTCCAATTCAGTTGCAAACTTGGTTCTGTTGCTCAAAGAATATCACATTCTTCAATCTAGCGATGCTCACACATTCACAGATAAGCAACCAGGCTTGTGATTCATGGATGACTTATATATCATTTGTTGGGACAAAGTTGTTGCCATCTTAAAAACTTCTCTGTCTGGATGCACAAGTTCCATCATAAAACCTTGTCCTTGTTCAAATTACTCCAGCTACTGACATAGCACTGATCTTAAACTCTTAATGCCCAAATTCTATTTCTAACATGATAATAAGCAACTGGTGGGGATTTTAACACTCTGCTGTCGATATTCCAGAGACTCTTACATAAATATCTTTAACCCAAAAGACATGATGCTATAATGTCTAGAATCAGCTTGATTGACCGCTGCTGACGAAAAGTGATAGATCCTAGCATCATTAAAGCTTAAAAGTAGTGTCAGGCCTTTTAAGTATGAAGGAGCGTGAATGTTCAATTACCTCCCCTCAATTACTATAGGTCTTTGACACCTATTGTTTTTTCTTCTTTTGGCCCTATTAACATTTTGCGTTATTCTAAATATACCACTGTGATTTGGGGAAATTTCTTCCATGGAGGTTAAAGTACTTCTTTTGCCCGATCTTTTAACGGGAAGAAAAAGGGGGGTCAACGCCCAAAATTTTTCACAAATGTCTTTTGAAAAAGATCACCTCAAATTCTGATTTGGTCCCCAAATTTCCATTTGGCTGGTTTTGACCGCGTGCGAATACATAGGTCTACACATTTTATTTTTTTATCTAGAAGGCTCAAATTGTACCTGAAACTTTAAAATTGGATGCTTTATTTAGATCACAGGTCATTTTACACATTTCTACACCCTAACACTGGCTGGCAGGGCCCCAAAAAAGGGGGATTTTATATATTAGCGGATTAATTGGGTTGTACACTATGAGTGATTTGCCCTTCTAATAGGTGTCACAAACCTATATGAAAATAGTTCTGGAAAACTTGGAAAACATTCCAGAATAGTCAGTCCTTTTGGGTTATGGCAGCACAGTGATAATATCTTGCATGCAAACTATAACTGTTTCTTTATGGAAAGGAAATGGTTAGAAGAAAAAAGAGAACAGCTATTTAAATTCAACATCACAAATCTGCTAGCTGATCCTCAAACAGAAAAAGAAAACAAGTCAAGTGAAAAAAATGCAAAACATACTCCCATATCACAAAGATATGATTCAAGCTTACCTCAAACTAAGTCTGTCTGAAGTTTTGGACAATAATCACGACACACAAGAGATCATGTTTGACTTGATAACCAGAGCACAAAGACTATAATTCTCTGCAACTAATGCAGGTTTTATGATACTTTTTCGTTATGAAATCCTGGCATGCTTTCTATACATCAGCTCAGTCTGATGTTAGGAAAAGCTTGAATCATTTTTGCCGTACGGGTAACAAGTGTGAAACTGCAATGTAAGAACTCTTTGATGTAAGTCAGCAAGGCTGGCATTTCATTCCCTTAATGAAAACCACTTACTCCGGACCCACACACAGTTGTCTTGCAAGGGAAAAACTAAACAGAATAACAGACACAAAATATGAGCAAACAGAAATTTCTAGTGTAGGTGAATGTATCACCAAGTATATGGCTTGGATAAGATGGCCATCTGGATAACACACACTGTGATTCTGTCTGTGGGATCCACTGATAAAATCATGGTAGCCTAATTCTAATGATCGTCTTGAGCTATTCATGATTAAATACAAACACTGAACACTGGGAAAATGAGCACAGCATACTCCATACTTAATGTGAAGAATCAGGTCATGATTTCCTAAGACATAATACAAGCAAGAGGCTCGTGGCACAGAGGGGGTTATGAACTGATCATTATTGCAGGTTCTTATATACATGTATTCATATTTAGTTTGTTGAATGCATGATAAAAGGTATAAAATGGTGCACTCTCTTTATCTCAACTCAAGGCAATGACAATCACTTCAGCCTGTTCCATACCTTATTCTGGCATTCACTGTCCATACAGATCTACAAATTACAGAATGAAATGAAAATCAATAATGTTTTTTTCCATTCATCCCATATTCAGCTGCTCCATTTAATGGCCATTTCAGGGAACAGACTGCAATTAAGCAAAAGAGGTAATAAAGCGACAATGAGAATTTTTGAGCTACTGATATCAAATGAGAAGGGCCACTGAGGCTGAACAGACTATAAAAACATCATCACAGCCAGGGAAATTTCTTACCGCCAAGTCGCATTCTGTAGGCCAGGAAGGGCAAAGAGTAAAACTGTTCCGGGAGAAGGTATATGTCTGAGTCAGTCACTGTATCAAAGCAGTGGTGATCTGGGAAGAGCACTTCAATCTGTAATGGAGAAATATTAACAGAAAAAATTGACCCAAGTGATTTACAATGTCCAAAATGATATACAGTTACTCACTGGGGACTAGTTAGCTTTCAATGACACAGAATTGTCAGGTTAAAACTACACCATTTCCAAGATGTGAGGTATGAAAGAACTGGACTGGCCTACTAAATGTGCAGGGCATCTCATTACATCAATAGTACTCAGCCGTGTATGGAGATGATGTCATAGCTGCTGTTAGTCCTTGGGCAGGGGTGACTGTAGACGTGTATGTATGTTTTCAGTGTATTCATATTTCAGTCTTCGTTGAGTTAAAGTGAAAATACCACATACAAACAACTAGAGTAGGTCCTTACAACCTAACAGCTCATATATACATGGAAAACCCTCATTCTTGTTGCAGAGCTCTGATGCCCAGGATCCTTATTTGCTATACGAAACATTGCCCTAGCTCCACTGATTCCCTGAAATTTGAATTCCAGCTGTGCATTCTCAATAACTTCGACTCTATGCAGCTGGCCTATTACAGTGAAACCAAGAGAGAAAGATGCTGCACTGCTAACCCAATTATGAACTTGAAACCAATCACTTACCATGTTCCCAAAGCTCTTCACAAAGAGTGCTCTGCGGTAAATGTCTTTTAATTTCACAGCATACAAAATGGCATTTGAAAGTGCTGTGGCTGGTTGCTGCAAGAAGAAAGTAAACAAATTCTTTATGGCTGTTAACCAATTTGGAAAGGCAATTCATAACAGAAAATGTTATTACAAGAAAGTCACTTGGTGAAGAAGCATAATGCCATCCAATGTTCTCATTAATTCAAATTGAAATTGAAAGTGACGAATTTATCTTCCACTTCATTACTTCGGTGTCATCTTACATGATACTGCAAAAATTACCCTGCATAAAATTACATTCTCATGTCTATTATTTCAGACAAGACTAACACCCCATTTTACAAATGGGCAGGCAGGCAACGCACCTGCGGCGAAAAATACCTAGCGCACCGAAAGGCATCATAGACGAATGCATTCGACTCCGTGAAAATGTTGGACGATTGGTGAATCGGGCGGATTGAAAAGACTTATCAGAGATTGTATTTCGTTGCTACACACATTCTTTTTTTTTTAAAAAAAGGTAAATAAAATAAAGAGGACTGATGTGTATAGTTGCCTTTCGTGTATTTTTCTACGAATTTGGGTGAAAACCGCATGTTTTTACGTTACGTAGTTCTCAAGAAACCTGTGACACAAATTTGGCTGAAGCGTTTTATTAATATAGATTAGCAAACAGTAATGCATTTTTCTTGTTGGCTAAAAAAAAAAAAAAAATTTTTCCATTGTATGAACCAGTCAATAAATCCCTATCCAAGTCTATGATTCTTACCCTGCTTAACTGAAACACCAATTTCAAGACTAGAATACAATTAACTCTATGAGAACAGATCTGCGGTAAATAAGGATAAATCATACACAAATGAACATGTGGGGGAGAAGTGGCCCCTAGAGGCTAAGGTACACAAGATTGATTAGCAAAGGCAGCCAGGGCTCATAGAGTTAAACTAGTGCTGTAACTTAGCTTATCTCACACTATATATTGTACTGTCCACCTATGTACCACAGATGTGTTTTGGGCTCATATCGTTAAATTTGTTAATATCCCACAGCAGCATGACTTTTTCTTCATCCTCAAGAAAAGACAGAAAGCCACAGTAAGCTTCTATCTTACATGCTGGAGGCATATAATCTCATATGTATACATTCAGATGTTCCTGACATTCATAGTGCGTCAGAAGAACCTACCTTAGAACCTGTGGATACTTAAAAGCCCAATAACAAGGAGCTTGCGCATACCCATGTGTCACCGACCAACACAGCACCCTAGAACTGCCCAGCACTACTCATTTTCTCCAGAAACTGTATTCCTTTACCTTCCTATTCTGTCCAATGTTTCGTGTTAACAGTGTAAAACCCCTAAAAGGCATCCCCAATACTTACACGTTCAGATAATGAGAAATACTGGGTAAGTGCAGCCTCCATTTTCTCAAGAGCTCCTCTCTGTTCCATTGGGATGGCCTGCAGATAATGTCATAGTGATTAAAAACATTGGTAGAAATTCTAGTCAAAACACAATCATAAATACCTTCTCTGTTTTTCTTTTTCTTTATCTATCCAATACCTGTGCACATCATTTGAGACTGTTATGTATTCAACACTGAGAGACAGGTGCTAAACTCAGGACTGGTAAACCAAGCTAAATACAAACTATGTCCTTGTAAGATTTGAGATTATCTGTTACCATGGGTTAGATGTCTTATTTGGCAACCCAGCTAGACCAGAATCCCAGTAAAATGGTCAAGATATCTGTACCCCTCATTTCCTACTTTTATCTATAAAAACTGAAACGGGTGCAGGATGGCAGATGGATGGCAGGTATACTTTCCAGAATCAGAGATGCCACTCATTTTCCACGTAATTCTATAAATGTTCTCCTATGTTGTGCAGATTTTATCATTAAATTGAATTATCTGTACTCATAAGTGCACCAATACAAAATTATATCTTATACAGAGAGACAATGTCCATGACAAGTAATCATATTAAACAAGAAAGTGACAAGTAAGACTGAAAAATTCACCACATTGTAAATTTCTAGCTATGAATTTCTTGGGCTTATATCACACAGTCTCCTCTGATTTCAGAGAATTCTATGAAGGGCAGCATCCGTGAAGAAGAAGATGCTGAAAACACCAGTTACACCAAAAGAAGCTAAAAGTTACAACTCACCGTAAAATCTGAAGGACTTTCCACATGCACAATGTGCACTGATACCAAAGTGAGCATAGGGTATGACCAGTACTGGGGCAAACGGGGAAGTGCGTCCGGATTATCACAAAGAGATGGAGTTGACGACGGAGGGGTGGAGTCAGGGGTGTGACACGGAGGGATGCTGCTGTCAGTGAAGTCCGATCTGGTACCCCAGGTGTAAAGGGATTTCCCAGTCATAGCATCCTCTGGTGTGGAAGAAATGGGCAAGTCCCGAACATAGTCCCTAACCCGATCTAGCCTGGCTTCATTGTCACTTTGATTCTGAGTAATGGAGAGCTGGTTGAGGGCAGCTTCAAGTCCACCCTGGCTGCCACCTGACAGATTGTTCATGGCTCCTGTTCCCGTTGAACCCGCTGTTTCTTGTGCACTCTCTGTCTCAGTGATTGAAGTCGAACAAGATCCGAACAGGTTGCGGAAAACTTCCTTGGCACCTCTACCATCTGTTTCAGCTTTGATCATGTCTTGAACAGCTGTAAGGACTAGGTCATTTATATTCAAGTCTTCTTCCTCATGGCTTGTGTCATACAAGGTGACCTCCAGCGTTCTGGAATTTAATATTTGGATACATAATGTTAAACTCCATTATATTAGATAGTATGCAGAAAACAAGACAGGCCCACAATGACAGTGTTGGTAATGGAGGGGCAGTGGTGATGATGATGATGATGATGATGATGATAATGCAATGGTTGTGAGGGAAAGGAGAAGATATTGATGGTCTATCTTTCTACCTTTCATTCGTGAGTGGTCCTACCTTTTGTTCATGAGTGGTCCTACCTTTCTTTCATGAGTGGTCATCACAGAAATATTGGATACTTTTTATGGGTGTTCAGTATATAGAAATGACTCAGTGGTGTTAAGGCTCTGAGCAGAAGGTATGTACAGTTTGCCTAGAATTTAAAGTTATTATGGATGTGAGTAAACAAATTTGTGGATTTGCAACAAAATGTAAAAATTTTGAAAATTATGAATCATCCACTTGTTCTTCTCCAAGCTGACAACTGGATGTAATGCTTATCAAGTGCTTTCAGTATTTATTCCGCAACTGAAACAGGTCAGACAGCTGGACAAAAAATCATATTCCCTGACTCTTTAAGGCAAGTTGGACAGTCCCTTTACTGTCAGCTGTGGCCAAGAATCAACAGGAACTGAGCAGCACTTTTTGTTTTCAACTTTGAAGTTTTGTGCAAAATGCTGCAACTATTCAAAATGTGTGATAAAGTGGAGTGGACTATATAAGGTTAGGTTTTAACACTGTGAGTGAGAATAGACGACTTACTCTCTCCAAAAGCCGTAGCCAGGAATTTGTTTGATGATCTCTTCCACTCTGTCCACTGGCTCTCTGAACACACTGTGGTAGATATCAGCAACCTTGGCTGGGTCAATGTCCTTCATACACATGATGATCTGGCCATGGATGGCAAAAACAATGTCTTTAAATTTGACTAACTGACATGGTTGACAGATTTAAGTGACAGACAGGCAAAACCTCATGCCCTAACATTTAAAGTGATGAGAGAGTCGCTATACTGAAACTTTAAAGCCCAGCTTCCTAAGCTTTGTGTTTTTTCCAGCCTGAATTCTCAACCTCTACCATGAAAAAGTAGGCCAACATGTCTGTATCTTTCCTTGTTTCAAGGAAAAAACATATTTAACTTTTACAAGGTAGCCTCATGGTGAAGTTAAATGCATGAGCATTTCTTTAAATATTAGTTCATTTTTAATACCTGCAAGAAAGCCCTTACTCCAGACTTCATAAATTCTGACATCAATGTATACGGTCATACATGCAGCTACATCATTCTGCCATTCACTGCTTGACAGCTACTATACACGACTGATCTGTGTCTATTGTGACACCAGTGTAAGCAGTGTTGATTTCACTTCTCTGCCTTTGGAAAATGCAGCACGTTGCTCTGCAAACTGGTTTTCTCATTGCAATTGTTTATTATTCAAGATTGTCATGTTTGATTGGACTAGAAGGAAAATGGATACACTCTCCTTTGTCATGGTAAATATAAGCATGACAAGTCCAAACTGAGCCCAAGAGTTGAAATATGTCCAGATAAAAGATGCATCAGTCTTGAGATGGCAGTAATGTTTAAGATGACCCTTTATATTTACCTAAGACATTCTACAATCTACACCAGGCCTGCAAGATAATAAGCAGTAACTAAAAAGTTTTTCACTTCAGGTCTGTTTGTGGTCTGACCTTTTGTTTATGAACTGATCTTTCAGATCCACCTACCAAAAGCTTATTAGTTCTNAGTAATGTTTAAGATGACCCTTTCTATTTACCTAAGACATTCTACAATCTACACCAGGCCTGCAAGATAATAAGCAGTAACTAAAAAGTTTTTCACTTCAGGTCTGTTTGTGGTCTGACCTTTTGTATCCACCTACCAAAAGCTTATTAATTCTTTGTAAACTAACCTCTCTAATTATGAACTGACCTTTCTGACTCGATTGACCACGTGGGGATCAAATGAAGCGTCGTTCTCCCTGTTCTGAGCACTGTGTCCTTTCTTGACAGCATAGAAAGGTGTGAACTCTGACATCAATAACTTGATGAGAATCTTCACAACCATTGGTTTGAATCTATCTGGTATGTCGTCTAGACCATGCAGGGAGGCCAATATTGTCTGATCAAATAAAAAGGAATGTCTTTAATCTTTTGCGATGAATGAAGTCCATGTATATCCTTATCCTTGTTACAAATTGCTCTTTGATGTACCATTACATGCTAGACTATTATCTGATATTATCTAATAATATAAAATACTGATAAATATGATATAATCTGATAAAATATGAAATATGACTGAAATATGATAAAATATTATCTGATAAAAGTCACCCATTATTCAAACATTATGAACGTTCAGCCCGTAGTGGTAGACTGCTCTCACAAAGATCTCGAACTGAAAAATATCAGAATTCCTTTGTTCCCTTTTTAGTGAGAGTGCAACGCAACTCGTCTTGATTCTGCTTATAGACCTATGGTGACTGGTGAACCAAATGTCGAACCTGTCTTTCTCAAATAGGCCTACGTGTATGTATAGGTATACGGTGTGTATTTGAGTGCTTGAGACGTAAAGAGAAATGTGTGTGTGCATATGGGTGGAGTGGGTGAGAGAGGAAGAAAGAAAAAGACATTGTATGCAAGTCAATGTATACATGGAAGTATCTGCACGCATTAGTATTTTTCTTTACGTATTTCTGTAAACGTATCTATTGTAGTCACTAAAAAGACACATTTCCCCTGTAGATGAATAAACTTTTCTTATCTTATCTTACCTTATCTTATCTTATCTTATCTTATCTTATCGTGGCCTTTCTGAGTCCATAATGCACACAACATAAATCTAATGTAATAAATCATTTCTTGGTACAGGCTAATGAATTTTAATTTTAATTTGATGACATCAGCACTTTACAAACATGATGTAGTCAAGGCATTATTAAATTGTTGCTCCTCTTGCAAAGTCAATACGCCCTACACAACTATGACAATTTATCATTTTGCAACTTGATGTTCACATCAGGTGGCTAAAAAACAAAACAACAACAAGAACAACAAAAATATTCAACATAATTTTTAAAATTAAGTAGCCTCATTCATTCAACCCTTATGTGACTGAAATTTGGAGCACATTAGTGAATGGACATGCCCGCTAATGCTGCAAATTTCATTCTAGATGCAATGGTCATGTCACAGCTTTAAACTTAAAAAGATATCCAAGTCTAACAATAGAACATCAGGCAAGTGCCCATGCATCGGTCCCAGCGTACAAGTTTTGACATCATTCCTATGACAAAGGCACAGCACCTTAGTTGATGAAATTTGCAACAATCACAGATTATGTCTGTCAGTTAACCTTCGGGATGCGGTGACAGAATTTACTCTACCATCTGCTCGCTTCGTTTGAGTGAGGCAATAGAATATATACACATCTCCTTGCCGACCATTGAGCGCAGCAGTAGAATTCTGCACCCATGTCACCTGACCAGACAGCAGATATAATGTGCAATGGTCATTATCTGTAACAATGGCCACTCAGCCCGTGAAAGACTGAAACCGGGGAGCCTCATGCTACAAGAGGAAATCTCCCTATTACTTGATTCCAGTTTTTCTACTTTCGCTTGAAATTAAATACATAACTCTAAATTTATTAGAATTTTTCCCTTTTTTAGACTACAGTGTATGGCTTACCTGATAAGAAAGAGATGAGTTCAGCTGTGGATCAATCTCTCGAAGCTGATTACGACTCAGAACCTCGTGGTGACCATGATCTGGCAGGTAACATTCACAGGAGCCATTCTGAAATTGAACAGTCAACGCTACAATTATCTGATACTAGGTGATAAAACTACTATTCTATTCATTACCATTAAGGGGGAGGGAAGTAAGCCCAAACTGATATTATCTAGGAAAATGTGTCACTAATGATTTTACCAAATTACTGTGAATGATCAGTTTTTATATCAATTTTGAGAAGAAAAGCCGAAAAAACCCCACTGGGGATCAAACCCAGCATCTCTCAACTTGTGAGTCTGAATATGCTACCACTGCACTATACGGATGCTAACTTCACAGCAACTAAAACCTTAAATACCTAATGTCTGAATGTTGTTCCCTGACTTCCATGTGTAAGCCTAGTGTTCACCCATGGCCCTACTACACTTTTCAGCTGTTTACAGTACATTCACTATTTATTTAAGTTTAAGGTACAGAGGTCACTGGCTAACATTCCAGTACAAGGTTAGTGGGATCTCAGCGGGAACTGGATCATAGCCAACAGCACATAGTAATGAGGGGAGATATGTGCATAAATGAAAAATGTATCATAATGGGTCATTTTTCTCAAATGTATAGAACGGCAATTCTCGAACAACATTCTAAGCGAAAAAGGCTCTCTGACTGTTTTCTGCTATTTGGCTTTGTAAATCCAAGAACCAACAGGGAACATATTATTATCAACTGCAGTGGCTTGTATTTGTATATGAATATTCTCTGGAATATCATAAACAATATTTTTAGCACTTTCAAAGTAATGTTGAGTATTATCCCTAAGGAATGTCTTCGAATTAACAAAAATAACAAGCAAAGTACTCCTTATGCAAGTTGCCGTCCCCTGCCGGTGGTCACATTTATTGCTCTTAAAGCATACTAATTTTACATGAGGGGTTTGCACTTCTGCGCCAGAGGTGGGATGTCATATTTCCCATGACAAGGCTCAGTCCTGGGAACCCTACGACTGAATTTTGTTGCATGAAATTATGAAATATACATATATACATATCTAAAGTTACAATGGGCATAGAGTTGAAAACAGGATGTGTATTTGACATCTAAAGCGCCACCTAGCAGATTCAATGGAGTTAATTTCAGGAACTTGATCCATTCTGCAATCGTTAATCAAACAGCATGCAGCTGGTGGAAGGGCCATGTGCTGTCTATGCTGTGACCTGAGCTTTGTTACAGTAAGGCATAGTCATGAAGATGAGATCTAATGGGCCTAACCACAGTTAGATTTATATTCTGTCAATAGAAATGAGTAACCCCGTTGAAGAAAGTAAGACTGAGATCTTGGATGAAAACAACTGTTTCTGCCTGGACACTGACTGAGTTACTTTACAGATAAACATTTCAGTTTCACAGATGGTGCAGTATCTCAACCGAAATTGGATATTACGCTGTGGGATTTTTCCAAGTTTATATTTCAAGTCCCAGAAGCTCTTTGAAGTGCATTGAATTTGTTTTGGTCGACACATAAAGCAGTTAACAATGCTGAATGCATACCTTGTTTTCCTTGAGCACGCGCACTCTGCAATATTTGTTTTGATCGGCAAGTTTCTCTCCCTCCTCCAAGTCCTCTGCATCATCAGCTGTAGCAAAGACCATCCCGGCATAAATGTTGCTGGGGTTTATCTTCTTGGGAAGAGGCCAGCTGTAGAAGTTCTGGGATATCACCATTTCCAGCTCATCAAGTTTATCCTGCAAATGTATATACACAAGAGAATATCTGTCTTAGGCCTGTAAGTATATTTGAGGACGTGCAGTTTGTAGTCATGATAAATGCCCACAATTTCCAACAACAGAAGGTGGAAACAAACCAAAAAAATATATGGCCAGTGTTCCAGATCTGTAATGCCTTTTTAACGCCAGAATGTTGGGTGGGGAGGGGGGGCCGCCAAACTAACACTTTCACAATTTACGAAGGGAATACCAATAGCCTTTTCATAGCCAAAAGCTGAAGCATTTACTGCTGGCAGCGCCTCACAATGAGTGATTCAGTCTAAACTTCAGCTGGGATGAGTCTATCCAACAAAAGCATTGACCAAGATTCTCCGAGTCCTAAGTCATCAGCTCAGCATTTGGAATGATCTCTCTGAATTCAAGTTTAAGAGATTCTACTATAAATCATTAAATCGATGTGGAGTCCTACAGCACTCCCATAAAAGCCACACCACCAAGAGTACCTAAAAAGATCTAAAAAAAAAAAAATCACTAAACAAAAGCCTGCATTAGAGGTATGACTCACCGAGTACTCCTCGTCAACAATCCTCAGCAGCACGGATCTCTCTGACATGACCCGACAAACATAGACAGCAAATTCATCATCGTCTGGCGTCACAAGGGGCTCTGGAAAGATAGATTGTTTGGAATATTCAGACTTTTATAAATTAATATACATGACCAAATTTCCTAAACTTAAATACAAATTTTAGCCTTTTTCTTTATGATGGTTATGTCAAGTTTCAATATGAGAGCATTGTGCCGCTTGTTATCTGTGAAGACATGGATAGTAAAATTAGGAATAACTTATGCCTCTGTTATTACAGAGAAACAATGCAAAGCACAGCAGCATTGCTAACAGTGACAAATAATATTATAACTCAGTGGAATATGCTTCACTGCATTCAGCTTAATCTTGGCATTTCTCATTAAACAGGTTTGAAACTAATAACACTACCTATTCCCACCTACTGTTGTGTCAGAGTTTTCTCCGTGCTGCCATGTAGTTGTACATATGAAAATTTGACAGCACAACTGTGTGTATTACTGTGTATACAGTCACTCATCACCCCACAGGAAAAGCCTTTTCCCTTACTGATTTATGAAATTCACTTACAAATGCACACTCACACAAACAGGCTATCATCTCCAGGTACATTAAACAGCACTAACACCATATCACCATCTCTCTGATACCTCACCACTACCACTGGCTGGGAGAGGACGAATGGTCCACGTGAATGAAACAGTCAGCTACAGGATTCATGCCACAAGTTGGAAATTATTTTCCAAGATTACTCAAGGAGAAATTCCAGAAAATTTCAATGTTTCTCCACGGGAAAAATTATCTAACAGGTTTAATTTTCCCAGCAAGGCTTGGCCTTGTCAGCCATAAAAACTTGCAGGTTTTTCAACACCAAATTTTTTTTTCTGGGGGTTCCAAGGGGAAATGACACATTTCAGGGGATTTCCAGCAGATTTTGTGTCTTATAGAAATTCCAGGAGAATTCCTGAAGCTCCTTAACTTCATAAATCCTGTGGCTAAGTCACACCTAAATTAATAAAGTGGTCCTACCTGGATCATCAGCAAATAGTTTTGGTCCAGCTGGTGTGGCACCCACTGGTGTTTGGATGGCGGCTTTTATTGACTGCAGGGATGTTTGTTGCTGCAGTTGTTGTGGTTGTTGTTGCAGCTGCTGTCGTGGTGTAAGTGCTGCAGGCTGTGAGGGTGACTCATCTTGTATAAGCATTGAGTTGACTAGATCACCTCCAGGAATGCTCAAGTCTATGATACAGCGATCACCTGGGGAACAAATGGGTACAGTGATGACACCTGAATGTGGACAAAACAAATGAATATCTGTGTAACCACGTCTTGCAGCCCTTCAAAATGAGGCCTATGTCCCTGAATTAGAAAATGGACTCTAAAAGTAAATAGGACTATCCAGCATCAAATATCTGTTCGTTGCAGAAATCACGAATAAAATCATGTCTATACACAAAAACATTTGATTTTTATGGGCAAACCGAGGAATGCCTGCCCAAAGACCGTATCATTATATAAATTATATAAGAAAGTCAAAGTTTTTGCTCTGGAGCCCCTTGAAATTGTCAGCATCTGTGAATAAATTTAAGTCTCTATGAGGCGTATAACATGAACTGTATGGTTGTAATTGTTCTTCAAGTGCAATTTTCTCCGAGTAATTTTTTTTTCCATTGTTTGGGGTGACCCCTGCCACTTTAAATAACTGTATCTCAGGTCAGAAAATTGCAAGATCAAACACATTTTTTTCACCCAATGAAGGGACACACATTAAAATATAAAGAAGCTGGCTGGCCTAGATTAGCCAAGTGAATAGCTTTTTTCAATGTTTCGGATTTCATGAATTACAAACCTCTATCTACCAACTTCACTAAATATGAGTTAGCAATACATTTTCCTGCTTCACATGTACAAACAGCTTCCCCATACTGTGAAGAGAGTTGTAAACTTTTGGAAACAGAAATTTCTGATAACACGAAAGTTTTAAGAGGTCTTATCACCTGGTTGTATTATTCAAGTTTTAAGCTGTTATGCCTGGTTTCTCACAGCAAGGTCTGCGCCAGATAAAAACCCTTTTCATGACATGTTATGTAAATTTCAAGACAACAACATAAATCCTAGGCAGACCATACTGACCACTGTGTTCCACTATCACAGCTGTAAGATGTGGGCAATGCTCTGAAATGGCCGTTAACTTTCCGGAGACATCTTTAAACCAGTCACCAGCCTTGAAAGACATAAGAAAAATGGTTCATTATATTACTTATATTAACAAGCACACTTGAGGATAAGCAAAAGAAATGCAAAAACAGCACAGAATAAGAAATGAAAATTATATACAATTATATAATGACAACACAGCATTATTGGTAAACTGTTATCAATCATGTGGGAATGATAAGAAAATGTGCTGATCAACTCTTTCCTGCCATAGCCCTCGACAGCTGACTCCTCCCTGGCAACTGAGCATCTTTCCCATTTCTCCAGATGATGGCTTTAAATCCCCTGAAAAAACCATTAACTTTCATTTTATGCTATAGGAGATTACTATAACTTCACTGCCCACTATACTAAGATTCTTATATCATTTTGTTAAACATTGTGAATAACTTCGCCTCTGCTTTTGGTTATTGCCATTTCTGCATTACCTGAGTCTTCCGCAAAGCACATCTGATGGCCAGTGGCGGGGTGGTCTGTGACAGGTCACCTTCAGGTATAGGCCTTAGGTCTGTAAGGCATACCGTCTCAGTATTGCCATAGTCAATAAAGTAAACTTTCACCTGTGGACAATAGATCAACCTCGATAAGTAAAATACAATAAAGCTCACTTTCATTTTAAGCAACGCAAGACAAAGTGTGATTGCGTCATTAAATCTGACATTCGAAAGTAAATGATGCAGTAGCCAGAGAAAGCCAGTATAACAGATCATATCAGCCAATCGTATTCCTCTGACAGCGGAAAGTAGAAAGTGGAAATAATGACCGCTAGAGCTGTGGCTTGCAATGCCTGGAAGAGTATGCATGTATGCATGATAACTGAGAGAGGTCCATGTTACAAGACCTTTCAGACTCTACTTTAATGCATAAATTTGTGTGCACATCTACTTATAAATACCTGCTAACAGTCACACGATTGCTTTGCCTCTAGTCAGTTTTCAAATTTACTGCAGACCATTTCCACATTTAACTTCATTTTTTTTTTAGATTTTGATTTATGGACAATTATTCAACAGGAGATGTTTTTATGTAATGGCAACTTTTGTGAATTTGAATGTTGCATTCAGAATATCACAACGATTAGGATGCTAAGTTTAGGCTCAAATTTGTGTTCCTCCACACAATAGTCAAGAAGTGAATTTCCAAATGCTTTTTTTGCCTTATTTTCTGTGACAAACAGACTTTCAAGTTTTGGAAATTCATTTTTCAGTTACACAAGCTAACTTTACACTGTCAAATTATGAAAACTTTAGGCAGCAACTGAAAATTTGTTAAATTAAGAGAGCTTTAGTCAGCAATAGAAAATTTGTTAAACGTGGACACATACGTCAAAAATAATTTTCTGTTTTACTATACTTTTTCCCTCTGAAAATTATCTATGGTGCATACCGAAACATTCTAGTTGAGAAAGAGCATCGATCTGTTACTGCATGCGTGTGTAATATGACATAATAAAACAGTTTGAGTGACCAGGATTTGCCCTTGCGTCTAGAGTTATTCCTCTTCGTCAATCAGCAGCGGCTTGTGGCAAAAATGATGAGTTATGATGAGTTCCAGCAACTACAGACACCTCTATCTGACAATGTATTATCAAGCTTTCAATTAAGGTTTTGGTCATACAAATTCAAAAGTAAGGTTTGACCATGTAAGCCAGGTTTTTGCATTTTTATTGCCTTAGCATGATTTTGTTTGACACAGCTGCCGTTAACAGTGGAATTAAAAGGTTCATACATATGTGTTATCACCAAGTCTGCAGAGCACTGTCTAGACAGCTAGAATGTATCTGATGTAAGCTTATGGCCACCATTCGCACAATGAATGTAAGAATTCAGACTTGCATACCGTAACCCTGTAGGTTCTCTGGGGCAGGCAGTGACATTATATCGTGTTGATAGACACTTGAAAAACTGTTTTATAGGAATAACAGGGTATAGTATGATTTAACATGATCTGTAGGATGATGCAACCTTCCTTTAAGACAATTTTCATCGCTGACAGAAAATTTGTCACTATGTATCCTGAAATAAAATCATATACTACTGCCTATTCGTTTATACTTTCTTTTGTCAGTCTCTCTCACAGGAGTGTCACCTGATCATTTCATCTGTCAAGACTGCAAAGACCATGGCACAGTTTGCTCAAATGTCTTCATTATGGAGACCTTACCATAGCTTGTTCCACTGCCTTGACTTGTGCCCTGTACCAGCCTTCTTCATAAGTAGCAGCCACCAGAGAGTTGACAGCCACTGTTTTCACATCTGGAACTGGAGCTGCCTGTAGATTACATTAACAAGTTATAAATTGGGACTGGGCTCCAAAACCTTAATGGTAGAAAGGGATAGGTGGCAGATGCCAATAACAGAATATTCAAGAAGAACATGTGATATGTGTAACAGATACAGTGGCCGTATGCATAATCCTTGCGTTAATTAACATGTTGTGTTAACTACAGTGAATACCTTTAATGTTTTGGGTGTTTCCCCTGGTTACCACAGTGCATTAACTAACATATGGATTATGCATATGGCCACAGATTCTTACAACCATGGCAACATGGCACGTAAACTTACTGGACAAGCTTGGTTTAGCACCTCCTCAATTTCATACACTATAACCTCCATGTCAGCCCTTTGTACATACAAATCAGTGGCAGAGTAGGCAAAGCTGAAAATCACATCCAGCTTAGATCTGAAATAAAGCAAAGCCAGCAAATTTAATGAGGCAATCTTTTTTCAAAACTGACTTTCCCTTAAAATACATTTGTTTTATTTTGTTTCAGGATCATAGCCATTGGAATTTTAAAGGTCTTCTAAGATGAGAGTGATCTGCTTTGAGAACCAGGAAGTGTAGCCACAGTGCAGCGGAATCTGCATGCTAGTGATTACTATGGGAAACACTTTCTGATATTTAAGGGTCTCTCTGCAGTTACCATAAGTACATGCGAAATTGTGCATACCACTTCATATCCCTATTTCCATTTAAAATTTAACACTTAGTGAATCAACATTTCACATTTATATGATGCATATTAAAAAAAAATAATAAGTCAACACCCACAGTTTTGAGTTGCCAGGTGACACCGGCACTGGTCAGCAATGCGTGGATGGAAAGGACAGAAAATCACTGATGCTAAGTCAGGATGAATGAATAAAAAATATTAAGTATTACTGTTTTGTCCTTTTTTTTTCAGGCACAGAGTTGCCAACCTAAAAAATTTTTTTTTAGTAAGATTTGCACAATTTTTTAGTGAGATTTGAATTTTTTGGGGGAGACAGCGTATCGGCAAAAAAAAACAAAAACAAACTCATGACGTAATGTGCTCCTTTTGCTCTCAGCATCAGATCCTGAGTCACTCACATACTTTGTATTTCTTAGCTGCTAATTTTGCTTGACTGTCATTGTCATCGCCAGTTTTCCTTTTTGCTGACATTTTTCACTTTCCTAGATTCTAGTAAGACTAAGTTAGTTAGTGGTCTAAGATTTAGAGTTAAATATAAATATCAACAGTTTTTGTCTTCTGAGCCCAAGGCTAGAATCTAGAGATATCGTTTGGGTCTAGATAAAAGAAAATATTGAAATAAAGCCACACTTCAGCTTGGCTATCACACACAGAGTCAGCGATCAAGTGATACGCAATCTAATAATATGGCCGATCTAATCTAGATCTAGGATCAAGGAAAAACGCTCAATTCTACAATTCTTAAAACTGTCCACACTGACAAACGTGTTCTGGAATCTAATAGATAATAAGAATAATAACTTGTCAAGATCTCTATCTAATTTATGTCTAACTTTAAAAGTCCATGCAAAATTCTTATAGGCTAACAACACACGCGATTCAACTTGCGGTCGATTTGAATGAGAAGGTAGGTAGACCTAGGCCTAAGGTCAAGGCAAAGCACTCAGCATATGACACATTGGCTTTTCTAATCAAATAACAGCCTTGCCTGACTAGACAAAGAAAAAAAAGCGCGAATTGTGAGCCAAAAAAAAAAATTTTTTTTTTTGCCGAATGAATGTTTACCAGTTATGTTTCCGGTGTCAACTTTGTTTTGTGCGCCAAGAATTTTTTTTCTCTTAAGGCCGGCGGATATTTCGTGAGATTACCGCATTTTTGGTAAGTGCGTGAGATTCAGCGATTTTTCGTTAGTCTCACGAAAATTTCGTGAGAGATGGCAACTCTGTCATGCAGAGATAATAAATTGAAGAGTGTTTTTCCAAAAGGCACTAAGTCCACTTTCGTTGAAAATTTAGCTAAGTGTTTCACACCAAGGCATTCCTACTCTCTTTTCATCCTGTGATTTGCTGATGCTTCGAAACAAGCTTAGTCCACATTAACCAAGCTGGTAAAATATTGCCGTTTTTTCTGAAGCTCTCTGGCTTTCCAAAACGCGATTAGTCCTCGCGCATGCGCCGTGTCGGTCACTTCCTCGACACAACATGGCGGCTTCCAGCAATGCTGACATGAGTTTGGAAGATTACTCTATGAATGTGACACCAGGGCGAGGAAAAAAAAGAAATAAGGAGGCCAACTGGCAGAAAAATCTACATAAAATGTTTCACCATATGCAAATAGACTTATCTTATTGTTTATTTTTCTGTTTTGCCCTGTACTGGTATCTATCTCTCTCTCTCTCTCTTTAACTCTGTTTCATTCTTTCTTTTTCTATTTTCCATCTTCTCCCTCCTTCCCCCTCTATCTCCTTCACTCTCTTGTTCTCTCTCCATTCTCTGTCTCTCATATTCACCTGTGGGTGGTTGGCAGGTGCCCTCGATTGGGACTTCTTCTGTCTGTCATTCTTTTACTTCTGTCATCATCTTGCTTTTCCTATCACAGTGTGATTGAGGCTCTCCTCTTCAAACTCAAACTCACTTTCACCCTCTCTCTCTCTCTCTCTGTCCCTCCCTCTCTCCCTCACCCCCTCTCTCTCTCTCACATACACACACTATTTCTCTCTCATGCTCTCCCATTCACACACACTCTCTCACACATATGCACACATCAATCAATTAATTCAATTTCAAATATATTTTATTACAAGACAATGCCATCAGTGAACAAAACATTTTCCTCAGTAATGTCAATGTTTCAGAAGGAGCTAAGTCCATGGACTTGGAGCATTTTGCAGAATTGCACAATTTGTCAACAACATTATTTAATGTATGAGTTTACAAAGATCTCATTTAACATGTCTCTAAAGTTACTCTTAAAATACTCTTACTTTATGTGGCGAGAGAGGAATTTGATATTTAATTTCATCTGTCTTTCACTTAAAATTTGTTTCTACTGACAAAAAATGTAAATTGGACTTAGCGCCTTCTGGAGTAAAACTCTTCAATTACAGCTGGTGCAGCATTAACCAAAATTACAGTAGTTTCTGTTTCAACAAAAATTTCAGGCTTTAGTTAAGCAACCCAGCTGAGCCCATTATTATGTCAACAGTGAGACAGAAAAAGAATGACAAACAATAGTGACATTTATCAAAAGGAAATGCAGCACCCATCAAAAAGATGCCGGTGGAAAGCAGGAGTGAGAGAAGTGGTAAGTTAAGAATGAGATACCAACAAATTCTGATACTGAATGCTAGCCATAATGAAGCTAAATCTTGTGATCATTCTCAGAGTGGAAATATGTGATTCACTGAGCAATCATTCTCAGAAAGCAAGTAAGTGGTTCACTAACCCCACAGGCGGCATCTGTGAGGGAGGCACCGGAACGCCAGGTGGCATGTTGGCATTTATTTCACTTGTGTTGTTGTTGGTTTTTGGTCCTTGAGCGTCCTGAATAGGATAGACTATGTATCTGTTGGGTGTTCTGAAATATGATGAATAAATCATGTGATCAATATTTCTGTGAATATGAAATACATACTAGTAATTAGTCCCTTCAAAAAAATTAAAAATCATACAATGTGTTGATAAAAAGATGCAAGTCATTTCAGACATGTACTAGCACAAAAAGGAAACACAAAGAAATATCATGCTGGCCATTTCAAATCTTGTCAAGGATAACAATTTGTTGGCAATAAATGTGAAGCTATCAAGAAATAACCAGAACTTTCCAAATGTTTCTAACAGTAGCATACCAAATCAAGCAATAAAAAAAATCACAATGTCCATCATTCATTCTTCTTGACATGCCCTCTTTCTTGATAAGTCCAAATATCTGATTAAGCAAAGTCATAACTTAACCACGAGCAGCATCTTTTCTCTTCCTGCTGATACACACCCTTAAGGCTGCTTATGACAAGAGTGACCCACAAAAAATGTCGCGTTTTTTTTATGTTTTGGGGTGTCACCATATACAATAATGGGCAAATTAATCATGAGTTGAGAACCCCTGCCAAGCTGAAACACCAGGAGACACAGCTGACATACTTTTATATTACACAAAAATCCCAACGCCTTAATACAATGCAGAAACATTCATTCCAACACTGTGACCAGCAGACCAAAACTTACGGCTGCTCCACAAGAAAACAGTCTGTCCACTGCCCAGCCATTGAAAGAAAGTCAATATCCAACGTTTCTTGGTAGGTTGCCTCATACAGCTTGGGAAGAAGCTGCACCCATACACCATTGGGTTTCAGCATCTAGTGACAAACAGAAAGTCAAAGAATAAGTCACTGATATGATATGAAAGCTTAACGGGTGTACTTTCATAGGTGTAAATAATTTTAATCTAGCACTATTCTGACTCAACATTATCATTTAAAGAGAGAAGAAATGGGTGGGGGAGTGATGGGGGAGAGGGTTCAATCCCGCACCGTAAACAAAACTTCAAAGAAAATCACTAGTAAAGAACAATTGTATGTGATCAAAATCATCTAATCTGTCTTTCAAAGTGTCGGATTTATCCACAATAACTAATCATCTGCCCATGAAATCAATATGTCGGTGTTCAGTAATGATTTTACTCCCTATTTCCATAACATACAAAAATTTAATACTGGATGGCCCCAACTATCTTCAGAGCTTTGTTTATCTTTATTCTCATTTGCCTCTCTGCACTGGACAGACACAGGTACCAGGCTCATCCTGCTCATCCAGGTCATTCCAAACATCAACTGAAAAACTTGTGTCTTAGTATGGACATATGTATATATATATTGTACATGAGGTTTCACCACCCTTCCAGTCACGGCACTCAGGAATGATCTGTCGTCAGAACTTGATATCTCAGTTAAGAGCTTGATTCTCACTTCTTAATATTTTCCACCTATACTAAAATAATGTATAAATTATTAGGCAAATACATCATTATCATTACACCAAAAACTTCCCTTTGGCTAGGAACAGTTTTTAGACGAAATTTATACTGGGGTGAACCTCACACGCGCTGATGTGTAGTTCAGGCTAAGAGAACAGAACAAATCCACACTGATGTGGCGATATGTCAAGGGGGAACATTTATGAAAGGTGTTAATCTGGAGACACATGCCTCACTGTGACTGGCTGCCAGGCAGATTTCCAGTGGCCTGAAATTTCATCAGTTTGCTTGAAAATTCACAGCTCCACACAGTACCACACTGCTACAAACCTTGTATATTTTTTCTTTCACGTTTGATAAATGTGGCTCCTCATTCTTCTCAGCTGGGGATTCAGGAAAGGCCCACGACTCAATCTGTGGCACTGGGGATGGTGTTGAAGGCTGTGGTAGCTGCGGTGATGGTGTAAACGGCGACTGTGACATTGCCGGCTGCTGAGACAGTGCTGGCCGTGATGTGGGTTGTTTCTGTGGGTTGTGGGTGTCTATCAAAGACTGTAGCTGCTGAGTCAGACCAGCGGGCCAAGATGGGGTGTAGCCCACATTTGAGAACAGGTTTGGTGGGCCAGCTCCATTTTCACCTTTAGTCCCTGTGTCAGTTGCTGCTGGCACTGTATAATCATACATAATACAAGCTTGTTTTGAGACTGACATAATGACATGACAGAAAGAATGTTGTAAGAATGAATATAGGTAGCTGTGATCAAAATAAACCAGAAAATTATGCAGACTGGGCGGCAGCTAGATCAGACACTCTAGAATGACCACTACCTAAAAATATTAAATCTTCTACTCTCAAAAAGATAAAGTCCCACTTACATCAAAATACTGAAAATAAAAGCTAAAAAGTAAACATAAAACAATGTACCACAAGATTTGGATCTGTTGATATCCAGAAAACAAGAAATAAGAAGCTTTTTCAATTTCACACTATCACATTTCTCAGTGTTTAATAATCAATTTGACTCACAAATATTTATGCTACATTATGAGGAGATCATTTGCCAAATCTGCTAAGTCAAGTTTTGATAAAATTGAGTTAATGCCTTTGGTTTTCTTATCAGGTGTTCTCTTCATCACTACTAATATTTTGCCAATCAAATCCCATTTAAGTCAGTACTGTATATATCATGGATGGAAAAAAGCAAAACCGCTTACAAAACTTGCAAAGTTCTTTTGAAAACTTGAACACGGAACTCGCACATGGAAATAAGACAGATCCAACCAAGTTCACCATGACTATTACTGGAACTTACAGAGATGCCCTCACACGGCAACTCAACGAGGGACTACAAATAGACACCACACCCCATCTCATAAACAACAAATCTGAATGGGGTCACCACGGCATCCCAAGAGTCGGAGTATGTTCACTAACAAGAGGAACACACAACAACAGAGCGAAGCACAACTCAAATCCGGTGTGAAAGACCAAAGCTCTCATTAAGGCTGACGATGCTGCGCAGGTTGCATCGAAAGGCTTTCAGAAATGTAAGTGATTTTCCATTGGAATACTATGATAGAACCTTCGATGTGTACAGACGTAATCTACTTATAAAACTACCATGAGCAAACTTGAAGAAATCTTACTAAATGACCAGGCAATTTTAAGTGACTTAGCAGGTTTTGCAAGTGACCTCCTCATATAGTGACACAGAAGGATCTCGAATAACCACAGCCACCATAACATGGGTAAGATGGCCAGTATGATCAGGGAACTGTTCCAACATGCCCAGTCCAGAATACAGAGAAATTCATTCCACAATCCTAAAAAACTGTAACTTCTTATGAAATCAAGAAAACAAAACCTTGATGAGAAGAGTTAATTTCAGTCTACTGAGATGAAATAGGGTGTTGGGATAAACAATGGCAAGAGTTTCACAAACCAAAAAAAAAACAGTTTCATCTACTATTCACACAGATATCCATTTCACAAATGCGCCAATGTCTCTTTTCTCCTGATATTTCTATACCTATGACGCTGCAGTATTATTTCACAGATATTCCTATTTGCTGTTTCAAAATTTCATTACCACCTAACCTGAAAATATAGGTACACAATCACATGCACTTTTAACACTCACATGGAACTGAGTTTGTTAGGCAGAAGGACCTTGCTGCATTTTGTCGTGCCTGCTCCTCTGTGCGTAAAATTGCTGTGGAAAACAAAGACTTTGAGCATAAACTTAAAGATGTTCATTTATTCTTTCACTTCATTCAATGTCCTTTCGAGCAGTTCCTCTTCTGGTTCCTACATCAAATTTCTCAAACTGCACATCTTACCAGATGTCAAGTCAATATTTAGAAGGAAAACAAAATAATCTGCAATCATTTGTAGTTTACAGCAATAAGACACAAGAGACTGATGGTGATTTTTGCAATCAAATTCCTCTTCAATTTTCTTTTGCCTCTTTTTTCATAATTCAAGCAGGTGACAGTCTTCCTCAACTCAAAGCATAAAAGTAAGCATCAACTCACTGGGAGAAATTGTGGAGATAGCCCATAACATGAAGTCATGGCAATAAAAAACAAAGCAAGCCCTATGTTACATTTTATGACACTGCCAGGACATGATATGATTGCAAGAAGGTAAAAGTTTACATAAATTCATCACCTGGTTTAGGCCTTAGCTTCAATTAGCGAATACGTCTATATATTTACCCCTCTGCTATTATGATGCACATGTATGTCGAAAATCATTGATCCAAAACAAAATTAGATGTATGTGTACATCCCAGAAATAGTATTACTGTATCGTTTCTTGTCATAACCCACATCTTATTTCTTTGTGATGAACAATTTCTATACCCAGGGACATAATCTGGTCGTTACCATGTTGAAGCATTAAAAACCCTGAACTCAAACAAACTTACATAAAGGCTACTTAGTTCATGGTATTTTGGTGACATCGTCACTTGAAACTATGACAGAGCAGTACAGGTAAAATGTCTGACTTACCAAGAGGAAAGTACAATTTATCATTGTACTGGAAACGACCATAAAATCCTTTTTGCTTCTGGTATTTGCCTGCGCACACTTCAATTTCCGGTGCTTTCTCTCCTCTGTCAGCAAAATACTGGAAGAACGCCTTCAGGTAGAGCTCTCCATTTTCTGGTGGCTCCCAGTTCTGGTTCTCTATGGTGTACAAAACTGGGAAGGTCAGTAAAAATAAATATCAGAGGCACAGTTTGTGCTGACTGGTATTGCCTGCCACAGCCTGTAAGCTGGTTTAAACTCCTCCACTGCCAGGGATCACACATAAATTCCTCATATCAAGGCACAGAAATCAGAAAATTTGAGCTCTTTGTTAACATAACTGAATATTTTTTTCTAAGGAAGAGATGACGCTGTGTCAAAAGACAACTAAAGTGTAATAGTATAGTAATGATATCACATAATTTCTCAGGTAGCGGGCAGTCAAGGAGTTAACCCCATCACTATGTATGACACACATGTACATCCTAACCCTTTGGTTCAAACAGTGCATAGACATACATATATGTCCTGGAAGTAAACTTTTCATGTCCTATCCAATGTTCCCCAACTTCTATTACCTAGGTAATGATCTATTCTTACATGAACAGTGCAATATAGCCATAATCATGCTGAAGTGCTGTAATACCCTAACTCAAACAAACCTATGTACAGGCTAAAGAGTTTGTGGCAATCTGGAGACATCTGCTCATAACAAAGGGATTAGGGATGAAGACCTGCACTGAAGGATCCAAATTAATGGTCTTCATTTTGAGGGAAGTTTACACCACAGCTCAATAAAACATTCTCAGACTAAATTCAAGTTTCTAAAAGTGTTAACTTTGACCCTCCTTTTTCAATGGAATATAAATTGTGGGAGGTTTAACAAAGTGCTGTTTTCAAAGATCAGCGAAAGTGGTGTTGGATGACTGAAGTCCAAAGTGAAAGTCAAAGGTGCATCTTGTCAGACCGAGTGAGTTTCAAACACATCATCACATCATGTCAGATACCTCATTCTACTCAATGGCATGAAGGTTATGCTATTGTCATGTTTCACTACTTGGACCTTCAAGCCCTCTTTTATTAGGTTATAGACTGACACTACAACCGAGCCTCAGTATAACATCTAACATGAGAATTGCTAGAGATTTTTCCACACCATTACTAATAAGATAACTAACCAGCTCATAAATACATGCAGAAAGGATCAGACAGAAGCCTCAAGATTTGTAATTGATGCTGTGTGCCCTGCCAAACTGCATGACACAATTCATGTAACTGTACAAATTTTCGGATCACACAAAATCATAGGATCAATATGAAAGTCACTGGATAATCACCATTCCACCTATGTGCAACTTTTTGTATGCTCTTAAGTTGTAGTCATTGGTTGAATTGAGCAAGCTTTGAAAACATTTATAGTCCTAAAACACCCAAAGACTGATCCCAAACTTCAGGCATGGTGAGTTGTATTGTTCTAAAACACCCAGACAGTGATTCCAAACTTCAAGCATGGTAAGTTGTGGAGACAAATGCAGTAAATGTATGAAACTGGAAGAGCTTTATGAGTCTAAAAGTAGACTGAAAGAACAGTGTATACCATACATGAAAAAACTGCCTTTTGGATTACCTTTCTCCTCATGAAACCGGGTGGGTTCCTCTGCTTTGGTATCAGGTGGTGGTGAGACTGAAAAGAAAGATGAATGCTTTAAGATCAGCTTAATTCTCAATATTTTTCTCAACCATAATCCATTTCCATCACTAACTTTTTTTTAATCAAACTTTGTTCTGGTAACAGACCTTTGTGGAAAAACATTTTTTTCTTTCACTGTACCCTTTTCAGATTAAATAAAACACCTCCAATGGACTGAGTTTGATATATTAAGGATCTTCTTCATCTAAGATATCTCCTTGTCAAAGATGATACAGCCATAAACATTATGCCACTGCCTGGTCCATTCACAAAATTGACATCTCAATTGAAGTTGAGAGTACAAGCATTTTTCTTCACAGCCTTTGAGCAGTTTTTAGAAAGAAGAGTTTCATGACACACCAAAAACATTAATTTGGCCATTTGTCCTTCCTGGTCAGCCAGTAAAACTGATGATGCCTCTGTATGTCATAAACTTAAAATATTTGCTGGAGTTTCTCTGTATGGGGTACAGCTGACAACAAAAGATCAATGTATCGACGATTCTGTTTTGTGGTTTGGAGACGGGGGAGAAGGAGATTATTATCTTTAAAGGATCTTTCAGACAAAACTGTGCTTTGTATGTATTTCCAAGTATGATGTTTAAACAGCAAGTATCGGGATCAAATCACAAATCACTTAATCCTATCATGAGAACATGGAAGCTATACAGTAGCCTTGCCAACTAACTGCAGACAGCAAGTCTTAACAGAGGCCTGGCCAACAGCATAATATGTCTAAGGAATTCATAAAACATGCAAAATAATATCCAAACCTGAAGTGTTATGGTGATGCTGTTCTCTTTGTGGCTTCTTCTGGAATCTGGGTGGCAAGTTCTTCCTAAACTCTTGTTGGTTTTCAAACTCTGCCTGGGATAGCCAAAAAATTAAAAAAAATCAACATTACAATCATTCCATAATTTCATTTTCTAAGAGCAGTAGACAGTAGAACAGAACCAATATAAACTCTTCATAATCTACTTTAGGAGTGCCGTTCAGCTCTAAGCCTCCACACATCTGATGAAGATCTGGACCAAAGTTTGCCTCTGACTGCATGACCCTAAAGCCGCCATCAGAAGCTGAAAGCTTTGTTTTTTTTTCAGTTTCCTTTTTCTTCGATTCATTCCTGTTTTGTTGGGGTTTTTTTGTGAGGATCTACTTTTCACAGAAAGTCAAAGATAGCTTTTCGGGAGGGCCTAATTTTTGTGAGGCCAGCATACTGGTTTTCTCATGTGTTGGCATAGACGTCCAGAACAGTCTGATGTGATGTTACAGAACTGTTGACATTTGACATATTTTGGCAAATACTGAACTGGAACCCTTCATAATTGTCTTCTGAAAGAAAAATATACTCTAATCAATACTGTCCAAAAAATGAAGGCTAACAATTAGGCTTTGTATCTCCTTTATCTGCTAGATCTAGAAATAAACCCTTTGAAAAATTCTGAACACAACTTTTCATCACACGAAGTAATTTTTGCAAATCATTTTTAACTCACATAATTTACCAAAATTAGATACTCGAGGGAAAAAAAAATTATGCATTACTGGTTTGACAGTGAAAGATTAGTTTGAATGTTTGTGAAAATGGCCGCAACAAAGTGTATTTCACAAGAAAAATCCAAGATAGTGAGGTGAGATATAGGTATTGTTTAGATTGAGACATATATAGCGGAATTGTAATCTACCTGGCTTTGATTCTGTCTTAAGGCAGGCTAGAAAATATCAGCAGTAAGGTAGAATCATTATGTGAAATGATCCTGTTTACTAGATAAGGTGGAGCAGTAAAACTGTTTCTCCCTCACTGAAGTATTCTGAATCAACTAAACTGAGACTACAATAGCAGGTGTTTTTAATATTCAAACAACAGCCAGAATCCACTCTCAAGTCTTTGCATCAGATTAACAGTTTCAGTATATAGCAAATACAGAAGTCCAATGAATGTTATGTTTTTAATCTAACCCAGCTATACATCTGGGACAGTCCTGAAATTAAACAACTTTCAGTTTCACTATCGCTTGATTGAAGTTGTTAGCTATGAATGTGCTGTACTGAACACTTCTTAGACTGCTAACACTTCACTGAACATGATCTAATATGACAATAGTTTCTTAGTAAAACAGAAATCCATTCTTCTTTCAACAAATCTCGAATTTCAGTTGGTGTACGCTGCTCCCTTTTCAGACTAAACCTTCCAACCTGGCTTTGTATCATCTTCAACACTATATGATAAAGAATTCTGCAGTAAACAGCTAGAACTCTCTAAAATATTATCCTATGCAAACACATGATGCACAGAGCCACAGACACAATGACAGAAAGCAAAAACCCCTGAAAATGTAGTCGGAGAACTAATTTCATGTGTCTCAAGCAAGTCTACAATGAACTATTCTAAGACAGAGTAGCTGTAAAAGCCAGATGGAAAGATTTGGTCTGAAAAAAGATCACAGCACCTCAACCACACAGGACAAGCACAAGGGAAACTTCCAATTCCTCTTATGAAATTTCTGGGTCAGGTCTGAATCAATTGTATGTCACAAGCAAGTTAACATAAACAAACTTCCTGTTTTCTTTTGCTTTTTTAAAAATTATGATTACTCTTTTCGCTTCGCCCTACTTGAAGCTTGTGTCGACCGTAGTATAAAAGCAGGGTCAAAGTGTCATGTTTTTGTTGACAGTATAATAAAAGGGTCAAAGTGTCTTACAGTTTGGAAGATTTTTTATTTTGTTTCTAGATTGCTACTCTTAAACTGAAGTAAAACCTAATATGTAAGCTGACATCAATGGATACATGTTTTTTGCTATATATACCCTACCAGTATGTTTAAGGGAAGGCATGTCCTCTGCCACAGGTTACAGTGCAGCTAACATGGTTCACAATGCATGGAGTTTCTGCTAGTATGCAAAATCGCACATGAAAATGCTAAAGTGCATTTTTCTCCCGAAATGTGATGATTTGCCATTGTGAGAGTACTAGCTGTTAGACACCAGATTTCACCCATGTCTCTTATACACTGTATTCAAGATTATATGTCGGCCTTTCTGGGATTCTCACTTCCACCTTGATGCAGAAATACGAGGACGTAACATTTTCTGATGCAAAATGAAATAACTTTGCCTCCAGCAAAAGATCGAGAGCCCACTTATATCTAAGAAATCTGGTGTCAAAAAATGGAGTTATCACAATACGACAGTTGTTTTAGCATCATCACACTTATGGGAAGAAAATGTACCATTTTCTACTTTGGTGTGCAATTTTACTTAGAAACTCCTATGCATTTCTGGTGATAAAAATGCTATGTGCATAATAACACTTGTGAAAGGCCTGAGCCTACTCCTAAAGTAGATATACAATTCACTTAATATAAAGAGACAAAATGACCCTTTACTGAAAAAGCACTGAGCTAGGAAAATGAGAATACCTATTTCAAGCATATCTTTCAACGGTGTATACTTATGGCTAAGTCATCACAGAACAGAACAGTATGCACAGAACATGTCACATATAATGTGACACATCTCACAAATAATATGAATTCACTGGTCGCTGATGATCAGGGAAGTTCTGGCAGAAGAGAACCCTATGACAAAAGAACTTAACTGAATCAGGAACTTGTGCTTATGTATATTACACATGTAATGCACAAATCTAAATACTGAGCAGTTATTTACAATGTTGTCACATTTCCTAGAAAAGAAGTTTAAAGTGAAAATGCCTGCTACTAAGAAGTAACATCACTGATATCTTTTCAGAAGCTAGATTAAAGATCACCATTTCGCTCCGAGTGACACTGTTTGACTCACTCTACAACAAACTCTACTACTAAGAAGTAAAAGTACTGATACCTTTGCAAGAGCCACATTAAAAATCACCAATTTATTCAAAGTGAAACTGTTTGACTCACTCTAACTCTAAAACTTGCTGAATAATGTGATGTTTCTCCTATGTGGCAAAAACAGTGCTAACTGTATAAGATCTGTGACAGCAGTGGCATTGAACGAAAACTCTTTGACAGATACTATGCCAGCCCCTAGTTTCATTCTTCCTCAAAATGACCCAATGTGAAACAATCTATCTATATTAAAAAAAAACAACACAAGTTCAAATTTGTGACACTGAGAATGTCACCAAGAAGCCAAAGGGTATGGTCAGAAAGTCAATAAGGATGTGTTTTGTTGTTTAGCTCAAGGTGCCTTTTGAGTGTTTCGCAAGTGACTGAATCATGGTTCAAAAGTAAAAATTCAGAGAAAGCAACAATCATTTGAAATAACCTCTCCTATTACGTGGCCTTGGAAAGTCATAGCTGCATGATTCCACAGGTAGTTTTCGCCAGTCTTTTCGCTAGCCAGTTTGAATGACTATATTCTCTCACTGACTGACTATATGAAGTGTGCACGGATGGGCACACAGGCTAGCATGTTTATCATGTTATGCATTATGATGGTGTTTATGGCATGGCAGACGCATAATAGACCTACTAATACTATTGCGATGTTTTTTTTCCTTATTGTTGCAAACTTCTCCTACCCATTCACTGTATAGTTAAATACACTAGCAGAGAATGAAAATGGTTAGTAATAAAGTGAAATACTGCCGAGGTGGCCAAACAATAACCCAATTCAAACTGCGGGCAACAATTACATGCTAGAGTAAAACTACATGTTCCAACTGTCAACAGAAAAACTAGACGGAACATTGTGAACAATTATCTTCAAACAATTTTAACATGCTCATCAGAACTATAAAACGTATCAATAAGAACAAAATCCTCCTCAGAAATGTAAAACACATCGGCAAGATGTTTCAGTCATCTTTGTCCAATTATCCTCAAGGGCAATGTCAGAATACTGGCAATTCTTCCAATTATAAATTAATGTGTGAAACAAATGTACAAAATCTGAAACTGCAGGAAACAGGTACAAGGCATAAAATGAACAATGCAATTTCCTCAAGCAGATTCAGATACCTTCTGTTTCACCTTTTCATTGTGTCTCATAACATCAGATATGACTGTAAGCATATAGCTACAATCCTGAAACCAACAAAAAAGCAGCATGAAATATGGCCTGTCTTATTAAATGCCTTATTGACATTTGCAGCGCTTGGATGGATGCAGACTTTGGAATTTAAAACATAACACTAGGAAAAGCCTGGACCCTAAAGACTCTGTATCCACAAGAACTTCTTTTCAGCAGCTAATCAAGGCAAAGCATTTCCTCCTTAACAAATTTATATATACACACACAATATGCTTATTATGAAACACTTTTACAAAACTAGTGCTATTCTAATACATTTTTGCCTGCCCTAAGGTGATAACTGGATTAGATCAGTCCTATGCATAAAAGGAAATACAGATTTGAACAAGCCCCCACCCCTATCCCCCCAAAAAAGGGGGAGGGGGGAGGGCAAACAGAAGAGGGGGCCCTAAATTCACAATGAAAGCACATTTCTGGGGGTATTATCATAAGATTTGGTGACAATTCCTTTGACATTTCTCTTAGGTCTTTGCAATTAAAATGAGTGGGTTTTCATGAACTTTACATGTTATCACTAAGTTTCAGCATTGCATCTGCACGGGCATGAAGAGGAGGGGAAGATAGTTACAGACCATCTTCAAACTGCTAAGTCCCATTGTAACTAATGTCTATGTTAAGGTGAGGCTTAATTTTCCAGGTTTAGTCTGCCTGTTAACGAATTTGATTAAGCAATGTTTCATCTGAATAAATATGCAAGTGCATTTTCTTTGCGCACAGTGATGCTGTTATGCCAAAGTCTAACTTGAGTTTGGGCACTTACAATTTTTTTTGCTGTTTGATTTTGTTTCAGTAACAATTTTGTGTCTTTAAGCTAGAATCACCAGACTTTCAGTGTGTGTGTTGCATTACATAAAGTTGGCGTGTGTGAATTTTCACACGGTTTTAACAAAATCTGTAAAAGTTATAGCCCAAATGCAGGAGCCCTTGTTTTTTGGGTTTTTTTATGACACGTTTTATTTACGTTAACACTGAACAGCTTTAAGTCACATTTTTCATAGTAAGACTATTAAGAGTAACATAATAAAACTGACACACAACAAAAAAAAAGTATGTGCCTCTACAAAACCATAGTACTGTCTTGTTACAAATAGTCAGTCTGCATCACTTTGTGCCCTTTAACTACAGAAATGTATGTGTCTCAGCACAGGTTTAGACCTCCGGCCACAAAAATAATGGCACATACTGCCAGTAATGTCCATCTGGGGTGTAAATGCAAACCACAACAAAGAGTGTTTTTTTAACCCGGCATATGCATATCTGGTTTATCATAAGTTTGACTGAAAGATACTCACCACTCTTTTCGCGCGGCCAATACCAGCACTGAACTGCATCCCTTTCACACCTTTGGCACCCTTGCCACTGCCGCTAGCAAGAGAATCACCATCGTCACTAGCTGATGACCCTCTTTGTGCTCGCTTCTGATTAAGAACATCTCGCAGATCTTTCTGACCGGCTGAAGCTCCGGGCCTGTTGTCTACTGTGGGGTCATTATCCTTCACCATGGGACTTCCAGTGTCTGAGATGAAGCGTTCTCCAGTCCGGTTAACACCGATCTTCAAATTCCTGATGGGAGATGTATCATTGAACCCACTGTTCAAGCCACTTTCCTCATCATCACTATCCTCGAACTGAGAGCCATCCAACTCTGGAGCACCCCTTCCTACAATTGCTCTGGAAGTTCCAACGGGCTTCGTGTTCCCTCTTCCAGCACTCTCCTGGGCATTTTCTTTCGATGACTGAAGTGAGTAGAATTTCGCAAAACCAGCACCTTTGCCAAAATTTTTTACATCCCCACTCATCTTCTTATTCCTAGCATCACCTGATCCATCGGAGATCATGGAGTTGAATGATGTGGTCCTTTCTGCCAGGGGAGGTCTTCCCCCACCCCCACGTGGTGGTCGTGGCTTGCCCCAGAAAGGTTTTGAGAGTCCCCCCTGCATCAAGATATAGATCACAACTTGTCACCAACTCTTAATATTATGGAATCACAGCCTTGAATATTACTTAATTAGCAAGTTAAAACTATGCAGATTTCACTGCACTGATGCTCCATCTTTTATCAGTTCTAACGTGCAAGAAAACTACTCCTTAAAATGAGATCCCTCCACAAATTTAACATGTACTTTCCTAGATACCATGTGCAATTATTTCCACGAAGATTTTTGGTGGTAAAATATTGCTATATGCAGCCACCAGATGTTTTATTTGTTGTTACTTGTCAAAATTTACCACCATCACCATCACCTGCCCGTTTTTTTTCGTGGTCATCCTTCCCCATACAATTTTGATCAATTATAAGTTGTCCTTGACTCATCAACCAACAAGGTAAAAGAGTTATCTTTAGAATGTAAACATACTGTTGGTTTCTTATTACAAAATATAGGCTTCACTTTCCATTCAGAAGAAAGACTCTTCAAAATAGTTATAGGGAAAAAAAAAAAGGAACTATCTCAATTTTATGCATGTCCTTCGTGCATGGATAAAGTATACTTATTACTCATGCGTACTCAATATTGAGGTCCGCCTGAATAATGAAATGGTATAAATAATGACTGTGCAAATGTAAAATTCATACTTATTAAATAAATACTTAACATCAAGGTTCCATTATACTCTCTTGCAAGGTAGGTAATAGAAAATGTAATGTACTTTCATCAGCTCATATCACTCACCCTGCCTCCTCTGCCTCCATTACCAATTCCTCCTCTTCCTCGGACTGCTCCACCCCTTCCAAATCCACCTCGCCCCCTCCCCCTTCCTCTTCCTCTGGACGGCTTCTTTTGCTTTGTTGTCTGGTTGCTAACCAGTTTCTGGATATGCGCAGTAGACTCATCACTCACAGCATGATATGTGATTTCTCCATTTGGTGACCTGCAGATGCAATTTCAAATCATAGAGACTTCTAAGAAAAACAGAGCTGCCATTCACAAGGCATACAGAAAATCACAAAATGCAACAGATTCTGGTATCAAAGAGTTTAATTAGTCAATGTACCTATACTAACAGATCTAAGTATTATAAAAATAAAACATGATGCATTCCTGCAGACACCACTGACAAAAATTAATACAAAGTAACCAGTTCCAACTTGTCAGTTGAAAGTTAATATCCCTTCTCCTTAATTTGATGAGAGGTTTCAGAGGAGTTTGACAAAACATACCCACTTTCATCTGATAGTGATATACTCAAAGCATGAAATCTAGCTAAGACTAAGTGGAAGAAATGCCAAACCACCACACTGCGATTTCCAAAAGTGGACAGTATAGAGGGACTGATGGAAGTCAAGAAAGATGAAAATATTGCATAACTGTAACTGACTGATGAGATAGCATGGGGTTTAATAAAGAGATTAACAAAAGAAAGAAACCACTATATAACCACGACAAAAACCTACCTAACTTCTCTTGCAACATCAGGCATAGAACGCATCAGTGACGCAACATCTTTAAAGCCCAAATCTCGAATTGGCAAGCGCTGACATGTAAGTAGTTCATAATCATCTGGAGACACAACATTAAAAAGGAGATCAAGAGAAAATGAAATTTGGAACAGATTTACTAGTATCTGAAGTCTAGCTCCATATACTTTCAAAATGCAGATTTTACATGTATGAAAATGTGAGTCCCTAACTGGCATAGAAAAGGATTCAAACATGGCTGAAAAGTTATAATGAAAAAAAAAACAAAAAAACATACATTCATTGTTTTATGTAACAATGTCATAATATACTGACACAGGTATCAGCAATATATGGTGTCTGTCACAGACATCTTCATGTAAGTTAAAATTATTACATCCGTGATTTAAAGTGAAAAACTTTTTTATGACTGAGTAAAATTCACCTTTAAATTTCACCTTGCTGTTCTTTTGTCATTGGTATGGCAAAAGAACAGCAAGCCGAGGTCCCTAATCCTAATGCCCATCAAGACGAGGTCCCTAGCTCTAATGACTATCAACACAGCACCCCTAATGCCCATCAACATGGGGTTTCTAACTAAAAGCCATCACCACTAAACATTTGAACCTCCAATCACAATAAAAATACAACTAAGATAAGTCACCTTGCAAGCTAAACTTTAGAGGAACACATCAAACTGCCATCCTCTGTGTGGATTATGTAAGAGTACTCACTCTTGATAGCATGCTCTGCCACTCCATGTTTTGAGCTGAGAAGAATTGAACGAAGTTCAACTTTGACTTGATCAAGCGCAGCTCGCTTCTCAGTCTCCGAAAGCATATTTTCACCCTGACATCCAAGACTTCAATTATTACTTTCACATTGGTGTTAGGACCTGTATAAAATCTACATGAACGGGAATAGAAAGAAGAATAAGAAAATCATCAATGTCATCACATCCTTGCACTTATATCTCAATTATCCCAGCAACTGTGAAACAATCATTGACTGCTCTCACCCATCTCAAGTTTACAAATAGTCTACATTGAAATCTAGAAAAAGCATAACTCAGAGAGAATACCCCATCTCCAGAATGTGACTGTACAAGTGTGACAGCAAATGATGTCATTTAGCCTGTGGCTAAACCACTAAATGGTCAGGATGATAAAAGCAAATCTGTCTAGATGTTTTACTGGGGAGGAATTCCATATGTGTGTCAGAAAGATTTCCACATGGAACACATCAAACCAGCAACATACCCTAACCCTAACCTTAACCCTACTCTAACCCTGACACTGGATTTGGGTTAAGGTTAGGGTTAGGTAGGGTTATGTTGTTGGTTTGGTGTGTTGCTTGGGGAAATCTTTCTGGCACACATATGGAATTCCTCCCTTTTACTGTTTACTGTTTGCTAAACTGTGATTGTTCACTCTAAGGAATGTATACTCTAGATCTTAACTGCTGACAAGATTTGTGTTATTGTATTGGAGTAGATTCTATGTGATTGTGAAAAGTAAAGTCAGTTCTATAAACTAGTTATAATCTAAGAGTAAGAAAACATTCGAGTTAGATCTAGGGTACAATCCTGGAACAGCACCACTGGTAGGCCAGGCGTTAGACTAACTGAATGACTCTGGCCATTCATTTCGTCTAACGCCTGACTTGCCAGTGCCAGTGGTGCTGTTCCAGGATTGTACCAGATCTCTAGGTCTAGATCTATCCGTAAAAGGGGTATTTCAAACTCTGTATTTCAACGATGCTTAAACAATGCCTGCAGTAATAGCTGGACGAAACTGTAGATCTAATTAAAAACATTATCCATAAAACAACCCGCAAAGGTTTCTGTTACGATTGTTTAGTCAGTCCGAAATATGAATGACGGGGCCGCGGGAAACCAGATCACAAGACTAACCATAACACAGTAGCAAAGTTGTTAAAATCATAAAAAAGTTTTAAATAAGCTGATTCCAGATGGAACCAACTGCTGCTTTGTCACTCCCCCTAATCCTGAATGCAACCAAAACAATCAGTTCAATACTAAGCACTCGAAACGCAAACTGAAAATGTTGCACATATCTACCCTTTGTTTTCCCGGAACCAGACGGACCAATGGACAGCTCTTTTGATAAGGAAATAATTTTAGTAGTAGCAACGGCTTAGTCGTACTCGTATTCACAGTTTTTCGAATAATAAAATTATTATCAATGACATGAGGACTGAGGTCTACAAGTACGCTGCCCTTTACTTCTTCCCCCGCCATTCCCTGGAGAGTCAGTGCCCAAAGCTGACTGGTTGTAGTTTAGTTACGGATTCAAAGACCTGTCCGATTAGAGAAAGTTCTCGTTGCATTTGTTGTTTATAAGCTTCGTTGAAATGAAACAGAAAGTGGTTACGGAATGCCTATTCCGGGCGTTTTGTGTACATCATTCATGTACAACCTCTTTGCTCGTTTTGTTTTATTCGTGTGGGTCCCCTTGATTGACGCTACGCCACCAGACCTACAGTGACGTACCGACTGTGACGTCCGTGTTTCGGCACTGACCCAAATTGGGGTATTGCATTGATTCTGTGGTTACTCGATTGAAATTAAGTCTTTGAGTAATTTACTTAGCCTATGTTTTTGTGTGATTGATTAGCTTCTTTGTGCGCGTATATCTACTTCAAATTCAAATAGAGCCCTGCTGACATCTGCCTGCCAGGCTTGTCTGTCAGACTGCCTGTCTGATTGCATGCCCGCCCATCTGTCTGTCTGTGCGATAGGCGTAAAGTAATAATATACGAGGTGCGTTCCAAAACTTTCCAGGCTGTATCTATGGAAGTTTGTAGACTTATTTTATGTCTTAAAAAAAAAAAGGTCCTCCATCACTTTTCAGAACTCAGTGAATCAGAACGAACGAACACACACACACATACACACACCGTCTCTGCCACGCTTTGAAGCACCCATGGAAGTCTACGAATTTCTAAGTACTGTCTGTCGTCAGTGTACCTTTGGATCTGATTTCGTACTTCGTGTAAAATCTGGGTCTCCTACCAGGATAGTAAGCAGACAGTCATGACCATAAACAACAGGGTGACCACAACAACAAAAACGTCTCCGGAGATATCTACATTTTGGGACTGCACTACCTTTTTTTGTGTGGGGGGAGGGGGTGGGAGGAGGGAGATCGAGGAGTTCACCCTGTAGATTTTGTAGTCTCCTGGGTTTCTGTAATTGCATACCACGAGAAAGGAGGTCAAAGATAGTAAGCCATTCCCTGTATTGAACATTTTGTCATCCGTTCTGCATTCTCCCTGTCCATTTATTGACATGTTTAAAGGGGGTTTTTATGCCTCTCTTCCCGTGTTTTGTTTTGTTTTTTAATAAAGTTTGCAACATTTACAGCTACCGATACAGTGTTAAGTTATAACCTAGATTATTTTAAGCCTCTGAAGTAATACTAGTAATAGTGAAAAATTTTAATCTGCTGTAAGTGTAAGGCAGCATGATATATGTCAACAGGTTAGCTTACTTCACTCTCTAATACCACGACTGAAAATGAAGAAGTCGTTGAAGCTCTTACATATTACTGTCCCCTAGAAAATTGCGCTCACAAATTATTGCAAATTTACACTTTTTGTTAGGCCTTGTTGCAAATTTCCGCAAATTTAGGCATTTTCTGCAAAATGGAGCAAATTTTGCTGATTTGGGCCAAAAAGTGTACTTTACCTGCCAGTGTCACAATACTGTATGAAGAGGAGCAAAGAAAATGTGTTCCATTTCAACATTTTTGCAACATTTCAGTAGTAAACAATGAAGTGGTAAATATAATGAAGTTACGAAGCTATTTTTGCTACATTTTTTCAAATTTTTATGCGATTTTTACCACTTTTTTATTGCTTGCAAATTTTGCATCCTTGGTGCAAATTTTGGGGGTTTGAAATGCAATTTTCGCAGGGACAGAATTAAAAGGTATGTCCATCTTAGTATGTTTTCGATTCTTGACTTGTAGAGACAGACATTATATAATAGGATGGGTCTCTGTGTGAACAGAGGCAAATAAACAAAGAAACAAACTTATATATTTATTATGTCTAATTATTCCGTTTTGACAGAAATCAGTACTGATCTGATCCATGGTGGTTATGTTTTCTAGTCCACATGTGGTGCAATCTACGGCGTGCAATATTTGATCACAGCGATAGCAGGTATTTACAGGTAAGTGCACTATTTTGTCCCAGATAAGCAGGCTGACCCCGCCCAGGAGACAGGTTTACTACTCCCCTATTGTTGTATTTATATTGCTTAACCCTCTAGTGCCCAGCGTATCAGATCTGATACATTTCGTGGAACAAAGAAAAAGCAAACCAAGATATCACCCCACCATAATAGTGTGAAGTCGCATTACCCTGGATATGAGACTTATAAACCGCATTATTATTATCATTTTGATGCTTGTTCCAGCATAGTGGATCCAGAAGTGATCCAAAAACTGGAGCTCGGACTTTTTGTGCCACTGTAAAGGTTACAGACCTGTAATAGGATTGGACCCTTTTTTCCTCTATGGGCTATATTAACATTTTGAGCTGCCCTCTGAACCCAAAGTTTTAGCTTTCACCCAGACCCATACCAGATTGAAGCTCATTATGTGGCCCAAATTTTAAGACTTACCCAACCCTAGCAAGCCCATTGAAATTTTGAGCTTGGTTGCTATTTGTAAACAGACCCTACATTTTTCACTGGTCAATGCCAAACCCCTCCTCTTCCGCCTGAGCACACCCTTGACCTGGCAGTTCCAGCCCAGGGCTAAATAGTGCCTGGTAAAATAAAGTAAAATGGACACAGATTCCCATGATATCAAAATTTCCCCCCTGGAGCCCTTATTACTGGAAGCAGGGCATGCCAAAAGAGGGAAAAGGGGAGATGAAATATACCCCCTAAGTTCTAGGACCACAAAGTGAAAGTACAATTACAGGTCTGTAACCTAAATAGGGCTGGGCACTAGAGGGTTAACATCAAAGTTCTCCACCAGTTGGTTGTGGAAGGGAGGTAATCTAACCACTTGCGAACGACTTATAAAAATGAGGCAGCCTACACTCGCGCAACGAAAACTGAACAAGAACCGAAAAACAAAAGGCTACAAGTTTGCTGCTAGGAGACAACAGTCTTCTGTACACAGTAAATCTAACATTAAGTTGCACTCTTAACCAAATTCAGACTTCAATGTTCTAATGCATTTTTACGTATTTCAGGACCGACACTGAATTGATAGCTGTGGTTACCCAGTAACATATTAGTTTTTACTCTTCCACAACTTTCCAACTAGAAGTATTAATTTCTTCTCCACTTCGGAATATTTACAGTTCTTATGTCTTTCTTCTTAATTAAATTCTTCTTCTTCTTTTCCTCCCCCGCCCCCTCCTCCTTCGCTTCCTCCTTCTTCTTCTTCGTCGTCTTCTCTTCTTCCTCGCATTTGGGTCATGTTTAAACATGCACGGTTTGAAACCTTGTAGGTGTGAAGATGCCAAAATTGCCAATAGCACCTGGCATTTTGGTATAGAATTTTAAACAGCCCCTATAAAATCAGAAAAGTGGCCTTGGGGAGGGGGAAAAGAGTTGGGTTTGAATTTCAAAGGCTTACATAGGTGCAAATACATTTATAGACTCAGAATGTGTGAGGTTTAGCCCCTCTAGTATAAACTTTGTGGTTGTTGCTAGGTGGGAATGGTTACCCTGTCTACTGAGTGAAAAGATCTAAATATTAGGTAGCCCGCTTCACTGCCTAAGTTTTCAAAATCTAATTGGTTTAGGGGCATTTTTCGTTGTGTACAAGTTTGGAGGAAGAGCTAAGCAACATGTTTGGAATTTTTTTTTTTTTTGGCATGGGACTCCTTGAGAAGTGAATGAGAGGTGTAACTCTTTACTTATATAGCCAACAGTAAAAAAGACATTGGCATCTTACATACCTGAAGGCTCGTTTGAGGATGTATTGATTTACAAGTTTTCCCTTTTTTTTTTTTTAAGTGGACAACGATAGCATTGTTGCAGGTGGACCTCGATGCTAAATATCTGCAGGCTAGTTAGTATATTGAAGCAACATTTGGTTATAAAGCAAGAATGACTCAAACTAAACATAATGACCCAAACATCAGCTGCGGCTATTTAGGTCACCAATGCTCTTGAGATACAATGTTTTTCAGACAGATGCAGGAGGGTGGCAATATATCAGTATAAACAACAACAACAAACAACAACAACCAGTGTCACGGCTAGACTTTTATAAGTGGTTCCTTGTGTTTGTATCATGCAAAACGGCTATTTTAATGACGAAACTGTAATCAAACCACAACATGTTTACGGTACGTTTACTCACATAGCTTGCTCTGAACAGATCGTGGGCTGAGAATTAACTGGTTCTATGTCCAGTTTTGCATTTTTTTTTTAAGGTAGAAATTGGACAAGAAACCCTGAGTCGCAAAGTTCTATGTCCGAGAAAATAATTTGAATCTGTAAGTAATAATATGAATGAATAAAAAGGAGATCTCCTATAAAACTTTGTGCTCTTTTGAAGAGAAAATCAAAACTGACCTAAATTTTCTCAGTTCACCGAAAAGTGGACATAGAACCAGTTAATTCTCAGCCCACAAGATGCTTCATTTAAGCAGAATTGTTAGAACAATCATGCGTCCGTTCTGCCCGCCTAAGATTCCCTCGTTACTTTGTGAGATCTATTCTATCTTCTTAGCCTATAGATCTGACATAGTATCGAGGGAAACAGGTTGAAGATTGGTGAGCGCACCATGCATTACCACCTGTTGACTCACGGCGTACTGGCCAGGGCTCCTCGATTCACTAAATGTGCGTAAACGGAGCTGTGAAATCACGGCATTCTGCATAAAAGCAACACCAAGACTTGAATGCAATATTTGAAACAGCACAAGACTGGAATGAGAATATGAACCATGCGGTCTGTTGGTTTCTTTTCACCAACTCACCACTTGGTCTTATAACAAAGGGGTTCCTGTTCCCGAGAAAAACTATGGGGCAAACTGGC
>JAWQUT010000045.1:2955984-2983793 GCA_033807755.1 Ellobium chinense | reverse complement strand
AGAGTCCCTTTTTATTTCCTGGTGTGACATCAGTAACCAGCTAGTCTATGGTTGACCAATTGCCCAACTCAAGTTGGTATGTGCGTTCGAAGGAATCAAACGAAGGATAACATGGATGCTCACCTACTCAGATTAGCTTACTAGGATATGAAAGAAAGATTAGCTTACTAGGATATGAAGGCAATGTGACTTCACTGTCGCCTAATAGTAATATTCATGAGGATCCTTCTTTCTCAAAATGTCCATTACACATGTTTTTTCCAGGGCATTAATCATGATCGTTTAACACTAGTCTAAACTAATAAAGTCTTTTCGTGATTCCATCCTTAACGAATCTTCGTTTGTAGTTCAGACCTTAACAACAGCAGTTAGGGACATTGAAAAGTAAAATTTAAAAAAACAAAAACATGCTGCACATATCATATAATTACTTGTGTTATCTGGCAGGCATTACGTAGTGAAATAAAAAAGTGCTTTGAAAGTGACACAAAGGCACTACGAGACCAATTTAATTATCTACTTACTTATATTTATTTGATAAATATATGAGCTTAAACAGCAACAGTGACAGGAACAGCAACAGCAACGACGATAGGTGAAAAAACGCAAATATTCCAAGTAGATAAATCTTAAAACAGAACCAGAAAGAACAACAACGGCAACAAACTTAGGCATGACTGTAGAAAATTATTCTAGCAAACTCACCAGGAATTCGAAGTCTTCACAGTGATCAACTAGTGTAAGTATTCCAAAAGCACAGCTGACTATTTCTCCACACATCAACGATAAGCAAATGTGTGATCAGTAGTCTAGTGGTCACTGATACTTGTCGAAGTCGCCGCCAGCCAATCAGGCTGACCAATCAACGCCGAGATTATTGATACTGGTAACGCCCACATCCACAACCGGACAATAGTGTGACTTCTGCTCGTGTTCGTCTTGTCCACAAATACCTTGCTCAAGGAAGGCGGAGAAGGACAAAGGATGTCATCGTATTATTGACCACCTGGGTTCATTCATGTCACTAGCAAAGCTCACTTTGGCTATTCGGGTGTCAAGAGGCGATGAACAAAAGAGGCAGGTGTGTGTGTGTTGATAAATTTTAATGTCCTGTGCAATCGCGTGGCGATGTGTTGACGTCAATCAAACTCCGAACTGACGGCGAGTCGACTTATGCCAATGCAGAGGTCGCAGGTTCGATTCTCGCCACATCATGTTCTTTCTTTCTTTCTTTCTCTCTTTCTTTCTTTCTTTCTTTCTTTCTTTCTTTCTTTCTTTCTTGCTGTATTTGTCTCCTGAGCACTTCCTCCTTACTGTCCCCTATGCAAACATCGATTTGTGTTTGCTCACTCGCGGCTTCTATTAAAAACTGCGCAGTTTTGATAATGTGGATTATGAGAAATGATATTGCTGGGTTTCAAGATGATCTCTAGAGACATGATCTCGTATGCAGAAATTGCAGTTGAGTGTATGTGTGCGGGGGGGAGGGGGTAAATATTGTTGAATTTTGCTTTTAGGGTTGTAACTAGCATCTTGCAGCCCCCGTAAAATTGCACACACACACAAAAAAAAGTTGGGGAGGAGGGGGGGGAAGGGGGTGGTAGAGTCAGAGGGCATCAGGGAAAAAAAAAAAAGAGGAGATATCCAGGCTCATGAAAAATGTAGAGGATAAAAGAGACCGGATGAAGTAGTCGGGAAAAGGGGGAAAGAAGAGGTGAGGGAGAAAGGAGACAAGCATGATTTTGCAGAGTGANGGGGGGGGGGGTAGGGGATACAGTCGAGATAGTTACAGCCTGATTCTCTGTGTAGCTTGCCCTCCTGAAGTGTTCAGGTTCAAAGGTGTTTCCGACACATTATCAAATATGTCGGCTTTATCCAGTTTGTTTCTAACCCGGGGTTTTCACATCGCCACCACATTATCTTCATCACTGTCAACCAGTGGCGGATACGGATGGGTTCATTGGGTTCTCATGACCTCTTCGGCGCCCTCCCTCCCTAACTCCCATACACACATTTACATTTTAGTTTTTCTATAATCAGTGGTGTAGCCATAAATTCATCCATTGCTTGTCAGTAATTCTAAGAAACCTGACATATATAATTGTATGAAGTTTACTAAGGGGAGAAGTAGTGGAATGCATTATACATGATAAATAATGTATGATATAAATTTTATGAACCGGGGGTATGAGAAGCGGAAATTATTGCATAATATGAACACTGATTTTTCATCGAATGGGGCCATCTTGCCTTAAGGATGGTAAATAAAGCCCATATCCACTACAACTGCTACTTCTACTACTACTACCACCACGACCACCACTACCACCTCCTCCACTACTACTACTACTACTACTGCCGCTACTAGAGTTGCATTGTTAATCCGGTACGCTGGGGAGGGGGGGGGAGGAGGGGATTGCCCTTTTATATGAACTGAATAAACGTGCCCCTGTCTGTTCAAATCTTGTTATTAGAGCCTACAATACCTAGGCAGTATTAATCAAATATAAATTTGTTCGCAAAATAATGTAGCTCTATTCCAGTTTGCATACAAAGGGTCAGTATTGGACAGTATCAATATCACATAGCACGTCTGTAATGTGGGCATCCTCACCCTCTTTTTGTTTGTTTTCTAGAAAATTCAACAAAGAATAGATTACTCCATTCCAGCGACAATTATTGTCGTGTCTGTCTTCACAACAACGGATACGTTGAAACGCCACCATCACCGTTAACAATACGAACAAAAGAAAATGGACAACAAAATTAAAATTAATCAAGCCATTTTTTTTATTTGCCATTTCTCCACATTCGTCTCTGGGCAAGCTTTAGAAAGGTGGTATGCCACCCGAATAGACCAACCTTCTTATCTGGATCTATATAGGTGGTATATCACTTGAATCCCTTTCCTGGATCTAGGTGTATATTTATGTTTGTTTCCTATTGCCTTTCGGGGTAAATTTGAATTTCAGTGTGTTAATACAACACCGTCCTTCCTCATTTGTAATGCAAAGACGGAGGTATACCATGATCTATTCCGTATAGCAGTAATGTAATAAAGTGGGTGTTCTCATGCTCATCTACTTTCCAGAATGTTCAGTTTACTTCATAATACAGTGGAATCAGTCCAAAGTGAATTCAATGAAATTGAAACCGCTGATCAAAGGGATTACCATACTTCACTATTCACACTTCATACAAAAGCTTCTGAAGTACACTATGATCAAAACAATGCATGGGGATTAAGCCGACGACAGAAAGAGCGCAAGATGTTTGTACCAAAACAGCGCAGCCGTAGTGGACAAGATTTCCGTCTGAGATTCTTATGTACCAGATTTTTTTTCTTCTTTTTTTTTGTTACTGGCTGGAAAGTAAACAATGTCTGGACCGTGTTTATTTACTTTTATTGCAAGTTACTGACGATTAAGATGAGCTTGGATGCATGTAAGAAATGATTTGTATTTGGTATACACTGTCTAATCAGCACAGCACTGTTTTTGAGTATTTGTGTGTTATTGTATAGCTGTGTGCTGTTTCCATATGGTGTCATCCATCTTGATCAATACAAAAGTGATGACAACTAGTCTAGTCTTCCTGGCTGCGGCCAACAAAAGCAATGTAGGTCAGTCGCCGGGGTTCTCATGGTAGAAGATGATCAAAGAGATTACACTATTGCACGCGGCGGTGTTTAATTAAACTTCTTATAAGAATCTCCATCACAGTTTATCAAAATATTAAGTTCCTGGGCGCGGCTAACCAACACAGGGCATATTTAGATGCCACACTGGCCAACTGCCGCGGTCCCCTTTGCAGATGACAAAGGAAAGGAATGACCATATTGAACACAATGCACTGGCGCCCAGTATTGTTTACACTGCGCAAGGAAGCTTCTAGATCAAAAGTGATGACAACTAGTCTTCCTGGTTGCGGCCAACTACCCGGCAGCACATTTTAGAAACCTGTTTCACTGAATGCCATATTGTCTAGTCCTTGATGGTCCACTTGCCAGTAATGATTAAAGGGATTACCTTACTGAACGCCACGCACCGCGCCCTCCAGCTATGACCATCTTTCAAATGAACATAGTCTACCTCAATGAAACGTGATGACTGGTCAGGCGACCCACTGTCCCAGAACAAATTTTATGCCGACAAGCTCAATTTTGTTGGGATTATAAAATTAACAACAACAAAAAAGTCGTTATAACCATTTAAGGAGTACACATGTTACAATCTCACAGTGTGAGAAAGTAGATCTACGTCTGTGAAATAAAAATAATGCAATCATATCAAAAGACATTTGGTATGTTTAAATTTGAAAATGTCTTGTTTAGAATTGGAGGTGCTTTAACGGGTACCTACTTGTGACAAAACGTTTACGCAGTACTTCCTCTGAATATTTGAGAGGCGGGTTATAGATGGCATACTACCTCTAACACACTAGATCTATCTAATTATGTGGACTACAGTACTACGTCAGGATGCAACAGCAGAAGCATTAAATTGACCCCATCAATGCACAGTCCGATTTTTCATACATATTCGAATAAGAGACACACCACACCTCCGTTGACAACACGTTTCGTGATGATGAAGGTACAGGGAAAATTTTCATTTTCACTTTCCATATTGGTCCTCCCATTATTGTGTCTTTTTTTTTTTTCCAATGTTTCATGCCCTCCGACAACGACCAACGACACAAGCATGGACATTAGGATTCATGAAATCTGAGTAAACCAAATGCTTCAACCTTTTAGGATAAGGGTTGACTTTCACTTTTTTCAATCATATTATTAATATTATTAGTAAATATTAGGCTGCACTCGAATCCTTTCTGAGACAGGAGCAGATTTGTCCGAGTTTCCTCATTATTTCCCATTTATGAACACCATAGGTCAACCATTTATGAAGACACTGTAAATGTAATGGACAACGACATTACATAATATACTGTAACACAGTTCAGATAGCTATGGCGATCTAACATCTCTTCACGAGACTGACTTATCTTTGATCCTGTCGGGTTTTTTTTTCGCCAGTGTCATATATGTCATATCTTGGCAAAGTTATTATGGCGACACATTCAATAATAATAATAAAATACATACATACATGTATATATAATTTTTAGTATAATCTGTCCCCCCCCCTCCCCAGAAAATTGCGGTCGCAAATTACCGCACATTTCCGCATTTTTTAAGGTTTTGCTGCAATTTTGCACATTTTCGCAAATTTAGCCATTTCCCACAAATTTGGTGCAAATATTGCTGATTTTGGCAGAAAAGGAACCTTTTTATGTCTTTCTTGCAATATTGCATCACGGGTACACATAAAATTTGCTCCATTTCTAAAATTTTACAACGCCACCGTAGTGAACAATGTGACATGGCGATAAATGTAACGAAGTTACGAGGCTATTTTTGCAGAATGTTTGTGCAAATTTTACTAGTCTACTTTTTGAATGCAAATTGTGCCATTCTTGGTGCAACGTTTGGGGGTTTGAAATGCAATTTTCCCGCAAGGACAGTATAATTTTACTATAATGCACACTGTACTTGAACAAAAAGTTCACTGTAGTAAGCTCATATCGCCATCCGGCACTTATACTGTCTTTAATTCAGAAATTACTTTAAGGACTTAAAACAGTACAGTATTATTTCCAGATGGTGGCATGCGATAGCTCAAACAGAGAAGTCCAGTTTTTCTCAAAAAAACCACAATATTTTTAAAACTAAAAGAAACTAAACTAGATGTGCCGTACTAATTAGATACATGTGCACTAGTGACATTTCACTTATCAGGTAAGACCCATGGAATTGGTTTGTATCTCAGCCGACACTGAAATCACAGATGGCATTTTAGAGAACAAAGAACTTCTTCAACACTTTGCTGGGTAGCAAAGACTTGACTGACATCTCAGTTATCATTTCAATGATAGGTAAGTCTAGTAAATATGATGGCATGTGCGCCAGAACTAGACTAGGTGATTTTCATTAATAATGAACTTTGTCATTTTGGGGTGAAAAATGGGTCACGTAGGGCCAGGAAGGAAAATACACGGGGGTTTTTCGCAATTTATTCTCTCCGTTGCTATGGAAACGCCAACTGTTTGGCCGCCATATTGGAAAATATGGATGACTTTTGCATAACTTTGAACCCTTCGATCTGGAGAACAATAGATGGTTATTGGTAGGATGTCGTTTTTTTTCCATATGAATGAATTTAAAATAGAATGTCAGGGGCTTTTTTTTATTTCTTGGATAGCTTTTTTTTAGTTTTTTTTAAAAAAAATTTCAACTTACAAAATAAAAAAAAACTCATCAAAAACACAAGATATCGAAAAAAGCCCATGACATTCTCAAAACAGGAGCTCAGAGAGTTGTTATGCAAAATTTTATGTAAATTGGACCAGAAAAAAGTCAGATCAAAGGGATAGAGGGATAAAAACTCTGATTTTGAGATACTTGACAATAAAGGTTACCTGACAGATGCATTTGAGAAAGGACGATCATTTCCTTTTGCATCAAAATACACTTTTTGAGACAGGTATCATAAAAATAACTTTAGGATTCGATAAAGGACATGTCGCTGTTTAAAAACTGCCTTAAACTCATTTTACACAATTTTACCCCCACAGGGTGCCGCACTTGCCCTTAAGAGATGTAAAAAAAAAAAAGAGAGAAAAAGAGTAAAAGGGGAGAGCGACAGACAGACAGACAGACAAGAGGATGTTGTACTTGTCGCAGGACTGATATTCATGAATGCAAATTAAATTGTGACTGAGCTTTGGCCTAGATCTAACAAACTTTTGAAACCTACCTGGAATCCAGCATATCATCAGGAACAAGGAATCTGCTTAAAAATCAGGCAACTGTGTAATCGTTCATGTGATGTTCAACTGAATGCGACAAGAGAAGACCCAGATCAATCTTAATTAAATCTCAGCACCATATGGAATTTTTTTTTTTTTTTTGCTGTATTGCAAAGCAGCACGGCAGCTGACACCCTTCATTCAAGTCGCGCTGATTGGCTTTTAGTGCTTCCTTTGTGACGAATAAAAACATGCAAAAAAACCCCAAAAACCCCAAAACCTATAGTACTGTCTCCATGCAATCTGCGAACACACCAAATAACAAAAATTTCAACAAAGATGAATCAAACCTCATTTTAAAAGAAAAGTAAAAATGAATTTATTGTTTGCTTTCATTAAAAAAAAAAAAAAAACCCAAAAAACAACGAACACCTGCAAATGAACATCACTCTTAATGATACTGTAATGAGGGACATACACACCAGCACAAACAGTGGGAGGACCATGGATGAACATCTCAAAACCTCTCAATCTCATACACACAACATACAGCTTAATTCTTTTCTTATAGATCTTATCTTTCCTAACATCTAACAAACAGAGTTATCCCTAACATGCTACACTCCCCTTTCCCTACTCTAAATCTAAACAAAATTTACAATTTCTGTACAGAGGTAAGATCAGCTATACATGAGCACTGCTTGATGAGACAAAATGCTTATCTCAGTTCCCCTGGCAAAAGATCAAGATGGGGCATGTATTGCAAACAGCTAAATGTACAAGATATTTGTTTCAGTTCCCCCTGGTTAAAGGTCTGGGTGGAAGATTTACTGCAAACTTTTCTTTTACGGAATAGGTTGTTATTTTCACATGCACAGTCAACTGCTATAAAGACCACACATGACTTTGCTAACAGATCCTCTTCGAAAACCTCATAAGAAGAAGTATGAAAGACTTGAATAAAAAAAAAAAAAAATTGATGAATAAAAAGTACATTAATGAGAATAATAAAGTCTCCATGCCACAAGTAAAGGCAAAATATTGTCAAACAGGGTTCCCAGCAGCTGACCAAAAAATTATCTGAAAATATATGCCCACTTTCCCCTTGTATTTGAAGTGTTTCTTGTTTAATTTATAAAGTAATGAGGCATAAAAATATAAAGAAAACAAAAGGAAAATGGGAAAAAATATCGGATTTCCGATAATTATCGGCAAAACGGCAACCCTGTGTCAAAGCATGACAATCAAAATGCAACTTCTGAATCATAAAGCATTTTACGCTCATGATATTACAGAAGTCCAGCAGAACAAAATGGAAGGTATCTATGCTATCACCATCCCACACTCCTGCATAAATGAAGAAAAATATTTCAGACTTTGGTAAGTAAGATACATTTTCTAGATGGTAAATTAAGAAGAAGAAGAAAAAAAAAATAAACTAGGGGGAACAGTAGGTAAATCTCAAAACTTTGTGTACCACAGTCTTCTCAATTTAATTACCCTCTTAGGTCTAAGAATATTTCTATGACGTAAACTTGTGGTATAGCTTATTCCCATTTCTGTTAACCTGGTACTCGCAAACTTTGATGCAATATTGTGACTGTGGTGTACAAAGTGTTAAAACAAAGTATAGTTATGAGTCCACCTTGTTAAACCTTGACCTTTGATACTAGTGTTATGGGTGGCTATTGTATCCACAAAAAGCATTTGATGAGCACAGTTCCAAAGAAGCAGTATTAAATGCGTAATAATGCAGAATGGGTCATTCCACAGTGGTGATGACTATAATAGCATTCAGTTGTAACCTGTTCTAATTGTTTATGAAATATAATGAACTGATCACTTTGTGAAATTACCTCAAACTGACTTGGAGTGCACAAATAAAAATGACTACAACTACAAAAACAGTTGTTTTTGTCATTAATGTTGATGCCCTTTTGACTCAAAGGTCTTGGAGCAGTGCTTACCTTGAAAACTGAATTGTATGAAGTACCTTTAAAATAATTTCCTGTTCTCCTAACTGTATGCATTCTTTTCCACAAACCACTCAGCCACTCTGTGATTGCTTCTTTCAGGTCTACAACTAAATGCGAGTAAAGCAAATCTATGCCCTAGACATCATATAATTTATGTCAAAATTCAGGGCATGAACATGCAATGATTACATCGTGTGATGGTGATTACACTCTTGATGCTTCGGATGCAAATTTGTGCAGTTTCAAATGAAATTTAGCTGCCCAGGTTCGATTTCTCCTCTTTATGGGTCAGCAAAAAATAAATATGCAAAGGCAAATTTTTACCTTTGATAACCCTCCCCTCTTCAGTGTGCGTTTGCATATATGGCCTCAAGTTTCCTACCCATACATGCATATCTGCTTTCTTTTTCCTCATTTGTTGGTTTTACATTATTGTGAAAATCATATCTTTGCCACACTTCCTATACAGCACTTATGGATGACTCACCATTAAAATAAAAAATCATATACCCTCTGCTGTCTCACAGCAGAAAAAATGAATGCATCTTAGGATCATTGTTGACAGTGGCATGGAATGACCCAAATGCTTCCATTAAAACAACCTCCTCAAAACTTATAGCATAATGTACAGTTTTACAAATGGTAAAAGCAGCACGTGACCAGGACAAAACCAAATTGCACAAGAGCAATACTTCAGACAGCTGACCGTACAAGGGGGTACCGAACCTGTATAAAGCTGTGTTATATAAAAAAGATGTCATCAGAAAGATAAATCAGCCCAAGGGGCCAGGACAATATGACCGCACAAACTGGTTGTACACAAAGCTGAAAAGCAGACAACGGGTACTGATACAGTCTTGATAAATGCACAATGGAACCCATTTCATATGGAATTCACCTGATCTGGCAGGTGCTTTACAAGATCCCATTTTATTATAATTCAGAATTCACATTTTGAAAAACCCAAATGGTCTCCCAACAATCTCAATATCTCATACTTAAATGTGTAAGCTTCGACTACTGAAACTGAAATAAAAAGGATATACAACTTTATGTATTGTTGAATGCTTTTCTCTAGCCTCTCAAATTCCTATGAACAAAAGGGATGGTGTTCAAAAAGAAAAAGATGTCAGTCTTGCAAGTTAAAACAGGTTCCACAGTGGATATGTATACAGTGGAACACACTTATAACGAACACGCTTGAAACGAATTGACGGAAATAAAGAACNAATTAGCTATACCTGCGTTCACGTTCGTAGGAATCTGCAAGAAAACATGACATAGTGTTTGAAGAAAGTCAAGAAAAATACAAGATAAAAAACACCTGCAGTTCTACGTTCCATATTCACCAGCTGTGAGATACTTCATGCTAGGAACACCAGAGTTGCCTTGCAAAAGAAAAATCAAAATCTTAAATGATGAACATGTCATCCTAATAATTACCTGAATTCATGAAACATCATCATGCATGTTACTCATGGCAGTTTCATGTAGTAGCTTATCTGGTATGTACGAAACATTATAAAAAAAATTCTCTACTATCTAGATACACTTCCAGAATAAATAATGCACAGGAGATCCTGAAATGACACGAGTGTATTGTGACAATACTTGTCATCCTAGGTATTTTCATGCATCCGAGTCCTAATTCTCCAGTGCATACAAAAAGCCTGTAAAGTCTGAAAAAGTCTTTATCTAGAGATACTAATGAATACTTTATCTAGAGATACTAATGAATAACTTGAGTATATTCACTGTCTCACACCAGGGATGGCAGTGGCTGAAGGCAAAATTTTCAGACGCCAAGATCAATACAGAGGTCCTTGTTCAATACAAAGTTGCTATGTCATTTTTTTTCTACTTGTTAAAATGCCCTTTTTTTCTCTCAGCTCTAAATGTCTGTTGTCTGAATATTTTCCGCATTCTGCTTCCCCCCGTTACATAACCTCAATCACCCTATCATCCCACACTGCAGTCTTCATCCATATCCTCCTCTCCTCCAACCTAGCACTCAGCCACGGTTTGAAATTGAAAAAGAGATCTATTCCCCTAGTCTAAGCCCCTATCAATCCTCCAGGGCCCCTGATCTGTAGGCGTCCTGGTATGACTGACCAGGTTGTCTCTCTGCCTGCAGTTTGATCATGTCGTCAATGCGGAGGATTGTGATGGCTGCCTCCGTGGCAAACTTCAAGGATTTGATCTTAGACATGGCAGGTTCCAACACACCAGCCTTTTTGTTGTCTCGCACCACACCTTCATACAGATCAAGACCAACCCTGAGAATAAAATCACCCAAGTGAGTAAAACCAAGAAATGCTCTTGGTTTCTATCAACAATGTAATGAAATAACATAATCACACATTTAATAAAAAAGTGTTCCTTTACATATTCTGTTACCACTGTTTGAAAGAAGTCAACAATGCTTTTAATGTGACAACTGCATTGCTGCAAAATTCTCCTGTCAGCAAACTAGTTTGTTATCCCTGATTGCAAATGTTTATCAAGGTCTCAGTAAAAGATCTATTCTTGAAATACAATGCCAATGTGCTGTATATTCCAATATTGTACATTTGGCACAAAATGTGTTACTGGTAAATTTCCCTTTCTTCCCCTCCTACAAACCAAACGCCTGGGAAATGTGTGAAGATCATTACCGCATTAAAAAAACCCCAAAAAACTAGAATTTCCATTTAAATTAACGGGTACTGACCATCTGAGTTCGTTGTGTTCTGCCCGTGTTTGTGAAGTGTTGTGGAAAGCCCGCAGTTTTGCCACCAAGTCTGTGGAATCTTGGGCTGCATTCACTGCCAACTGCTTTGGGATTACCAGGAGAGACTGAGCAAACTCAGCAATAGCCAGCTGTTCCCTGCTTGCCTATAATAAACAAAGAAACACCATTAATACTAATTCAATATCACCTAAGAATGCACTACAACTGACTAACTACAAATCCTTAGGGGAAAAGAAAAGATGCAATTAAAAGAAGCAGTGATTATCCAGAGGCTCTTACAAATTCTAATTTCAGTACAATGTTACTATTTAAGTGAAAGCACAGCCCACTACATATATCAATGTGTCTGCTATATTACCAATAAGACCGATGACTATCAACTAAAAATGTAACCTATGAATGATCAAGAATGAAAAAGAACTTGGTCCATCAGATATATGTATGATCACTTAAAATTCCTCCAGCTATCATAAGTGAAGTTTCTTGCACAAATCCCAGAAAGCGCTGAAAAACACTGCTGTGCTGCTGTTTGCTTTGCCCTATATAGAAAAGACATAATAACTATTGGTGCAATGCCAAGAAGGCAGTGCTTAAAACTGAAGAAACGATTAATAAGACTTCTAAAACCTCTATTCCACCGAACTGCAATTCTATGGGAGAATGCACAAAGTTGTGATTAAAGACTGCAGTTTGCTTTAAATCATCACAAAAGTAGGTTATCTTCTGAAGGGCATTGTGATTTTTCAAAAAATGACATTGAATGGAATTATGTGTTATGTATTTATAAATTATCCGCCATGTTAAAAATAAAGCAGGATTATGAATCTTACTAGAGATGTGGCGAAGTTTTCGAGGTAGATGGACAGTGCTGCTTCCACAGCTCCGCCACCTGCCACCACTTTCTTGGATTCAAGGACTCGCCTGACCACACAGAGGGCATCATGGATGGATCTTTCCATCTCATCTACCATGAAGTCATTTGCTCCGCGCAGAATGATGGATGCTGCTGAGCGGGCTTTGCATCTAAGTTCAGAAAAAAAAATGCAATCTTCTTAATAAACCTGACGTCGCTGGAAGTCCAACACACAAGACAAAGAAAATAATGACTACCTTTGACTTGATCTGCTAACAGTATTAAAAAAAAAAAAAAGATAATATTAAAACTTATTATTACAGTTCAGCTTCTTAAAGAAAAATACATTCCAAAGATGGACAGACAATGAAAAACTGTTTTTCACTTAATGCTAGAATTTGCTATGATAACAAATGCTTTCATTTCCCACTCTAACAATACTACTCATGAGCATATATGACGCTACAAAATATTTAACCGCAGTTACAAAAAGGAAACAAGAAAACAAGGACACAATTCACCTATTTAGGAAATGAAAGGATGAGATTATATTGAAATATTGGCTACTTTATGCCTTGAGGAGGATTATCTATTACAATTTTTTACTCTACATTGCCATTTGAAGTAAAACATACCCTCTTATAACAATGAGTTCATCATCACAAATTCTCTCCTGTACCACTTCCTCAGCTTGACCCAGATACGCTGGTTCAAAGGATTCTTCTCCTTCCATGTTGGCAAGGGTCATCAAAAGGGTGGCTGCAAACAAGACAGAGGAAACATTTAACCCTTTGAGCTCCCACCTTGTAAATCCCTATTTCCTTAGGCTCTTGGACAATGGTCAGTATCATCAGGAGACTTGGAGCACTTTTGGTAAAGTCTGAAAAAGTCTCAATCAAAAGTTGACAAGAAATATTCATGAATCTTGAAAGTAATAAGTAAACATTATTCCTAAATGGATAAAACTTTCGCCGAACTATCAAACCCTCCACAACAGCATTTCTCCCCTCATGCAACCAGCTCACCTCCAGTAGCCTTAGCAATCCTCTTCAGATCTGATTTCTTGCACCGCCTGACAGCCATGGCTCCAGCCTCTACGAAATACTTGAGACACAAGTCATCAATTCCTCCTGTGGTGAGGATTACATTGGCACCGGCACCCAGAATTTTCTGGATTTTCTCTTTGGTGATGTCAGATTCTCTGCAACGGGAACAGATCATGTGATAGGGATTAGAGACAAATGTGGTATTCTTGAACAGAGAAGCAAATTTTGTTAGAATGAATAACACAGCATGAATAATTGCTAATTTGTTTCTAAAACTCACCTGATTCTCTTCATTGCTGATTTTCATAATCGAGCATGGCAACTTACCTGGAGCATTTTAATCCCAAAAGAATGCCAATATCCCACTTTTTGATCTCTTACAAAATGGCTACAAAGTGATGAGACATATCTGCCTTTCTAAAAAAAGGTATGATCTTGTCCAGTGATCAAATTTACCATGGTTAGTTCTTTGAATTGTCCAAGGTCAAGTGAATCTGTGGTTCACCATTTTCACTCAGTTCCTCCTGTTTGAACCATAGTAACATTTTTCGCATGCAGACCAAATCATAAGATCCATTTACCTAGTTCCCATATTTCAAAATGTTGGGTCTAACCATGCAGGATGTGAAAGGTTAATGAATCACTGACTGGAACACTGTTACACCTCATTATAGCAAGCACATGCATAAAACAGTAGAGCCTCACAAAATTGAAACTACACAAACAAACAGCTCGTGATCTTCTAGTTTTGGGTTCCTTCCTCTGAATTCAAACTTACCTTACTGAAATTCAAACATCTCATGGACTCAAAATTATGGTCCCAAATCAGAAATTTAGCTTGTGAGGCCCTACTGTATAATATCAAAATTTTCTCCAGGCCATACGAATTGGGAAAAGACGTTCCCCACTCATCATAAATTTAAGGGGGGTGTGGGGAAGAAGAGGAAAGAGAATCACACCGTCTGGAGAAAACATTGTATGTATGTAGACAGCACAAACCTTAAGCCCAGCATCACCTAGAGCATGTGATGAGACCGAAGAGCCATACTGTCAACATATGATGTTCCCCACTTTGTTTTCCCAGTCTTGAAAAAAATCAAGTTGGGTAGCAAGAAGTGGGACATTCACTGTATAAACTGGCAAAATCTGCTTTCATTAAATGGATCTATCTTGTTGTGACATGCATTTTGTCAGCTGCTGCTTGAATTAGATACGCAAATTTGCAATGGTGCTCTTTCTTGGACAAAGGAAATACATTTCAAGAAATAACATAATCAATGGCACAACTCTGAAATGGACACTTTATCACAAGAGTTGTTCAAATACCTGTCCCTGTCCATGCAACTCCTGCTGGAATCACCAGATCTGCATTCAAAAGGCAAACTGACTTTCAGTATTTATTTTTTAAAAGAACAGCTGCTAATAAATTAACAACCGAATACTGTTAGTTAAGAACTGTATGTCCTCAAAAAAAAAAATGATTCTGCTACACAGCGCTTGAACCTCAAGTACCTCCCCATTGTTTGCTTATAAAATGACTGTTTCTTTTTGAGAAATCAGAAGCGGGAAAAAAAAAAAACCAACAGGAAACAAAAGACCCTTTTCATACTCAACTATTACACCTATGGCAAGCATAATGGCAATCAAACACAGTGATAAGTACACATTCAATATTTCTGGCTATAAGAATTGAAAATACCCACTAGTGAAAATATATTTGAAATGTTTGTGGCATCTGACACTGTATCAGGCATTACTTTGACAGACAGCTTGTCTGAATCTAAGTTCAGAATCTTGCACATTACAATTATTTCCATCAAGCATTCATTAAAACATTGCCTTCCAGGACACTAAAGAATTTCTTTTCACACAATCAATGATGATACTGCTAAAGGATAAGGTAAGTCTTGTCACATTTCTCAATTCTTGCATGCATCACACTGAAGAAGATAAATTAGATACCAAACAAAAGGACACAGAGTGATAGATCTGTGAAGGTAATTTACAACCAGGATAGTAACAACAAAAATATCAGAGGAACAAATATGTAGCCATAATCAGGACTTTGGGATTCTAGCAACACAGGATGCTTGAATCCACATTGAGCCGACTATGTCTGAGGTTTATTTACCCCATAGTATATACTAACACAGCTACAAGAATTAGCTGGCAAGCAAGTTGTATGGGGGAGTGTCACAGGCCAGTCAAAAAAGCAGCAAGAGAAAAGCAAAAAAATTTGACATGAAACAAAATCTTGTCACTATCTCCCACAGACTTGATCTCATTGTGGGTTTCTCTGAATTCCTGTTACGGCACCTACCAGCCATAGAAAACAATCACAACATTTGTCATGCGCATACATATTCTGCATCTTTCCCCAGCTTTGACCGGGACTAGATTAAAACATATTTTGAAGGTAAGAATAAAAATTGCATACAACTGCAGACATTTCAACAGTGGCCATCTGGCCATCATGTGGTTTACAATCGATATGAGAGCACCCATATCCTTCTTGACTGAATCAGATTCTGTCCGACTGGGAAGACAAGACAGTCCCATTCGATAAATTTGGACATTTGCTCCCTGTCCTTCCTAATTATGTGCAGGACTCTGTCAATTTTCACAGGTCAGGATTAGCAGTCTGTGACTCATAGACTTGTAGTTGTGCCCTTAAAGAAAATCCAGAAAGGAAAAGAACTCAAATGCTTACCTCTGTCTCATCAGGTCCAATTGCTCTGGGTCCTCCACCAAGATCTGCACACCCAGTTTCATTTTGGCCTTCTGCAGACTAAAATCCAGGCACGCAATCTTGGCATTCGGCATGTTTTTGGGCATAGCTGTAACATACAACAACAACAACAAAAAAAAAGGGGTAAGAGAGGAACTCAGAAAAAAACAGGTGCGCGACCCACATAGGAAATTATTCTTCCAGAAGAATACCAGGTGATTTCAGTATTTTTCCAAGGGCACAAACTGTGCACATTTTGATCAATTTTCAGGACATGTTGGTCATATCATCCACAAAACTTGCAGTTATTTCAGCCGCTATGGTTTTCAAGTGATTCCAAGAGGAAATTACAAATTTTCAGAGGATTTGGGGTTATGATCCCTGAACACAGTGAAGATTGCATCAGAAACTTGTTTGAAGCAGACTTATAACTTAACTGGAACTCCGATAACAAGTACCGCAACAATAAGTTTATCTCTGTATCCAGTATTTAACTATTTATGCATTTCACATATTTAAGTTTTTTATTATTATATCATTTAGACCTCACAAATAAATACACCTCTGTAGTATGTGCACTTTCTCCATGTGCATTTGCATATTTTTTATTGAAGCCTGACTTTCTAAATTTCATCAGCCATGAGCCTTTGTTCATAAAGTAGACAATATAATAACAGCTTTAAACACATAGGGCACCAAAAATAATCTTATCTTTTCAAGTCTTCAACAATGCCAACTTTTCTTCCTAAAACTTATATCCACTTTTCAAATTACTCTCAATCACTGCTACCTGGTTTGTATTGGAGCTACCTGACAAGCAACACTAAGGTTACACATGTCTGTACTATCTACCTTGTGAGGCTACAGTGCAGTTAAGAGCATAGCCTTGAACTAAGACACTCTCCCGTGAACTCCTGCCATGAGCCTTAAGCACATTCACAGCTTTGATTGGATAGCGGAATCCTCCTTTGCCATCTGAGGTCTTGATGGCATTGGCAGCATCTACCACCATATTGGAGAAGAACTCTGAATCACTGGTGCTCAGTTAAAGAAACACATGTATAAAAGATACAGAAATGGGAAATTCCCAGACTGCACTGGTGGCAGTGCAAATAATTAAACAATCTATATTCTGCTACAGTTTCATGGAAAAAAATCATTTTTTCGTTATAACTTTAGCATTTATCAGCCGATTTTAACAAAATTTTGTATGTCGCAGATTAGCACGTAGTCTTAATAGTGATTTTTTTTCCAGGTTGGTCAGTACAGTTTCATCCGATTATTCTCTTTGTCTCCGTTATGAACATTAATGTGTGTGCACAGAGTTTACAGTAAAGAGATGCAGCGATGTCATATCTAAATGATATATGTCATACCTCGCTATGCTGTAAAACTTCTGTCATTTCAGTCATGAGGATTGGAGATTAGGTACACATTCTGCAGCGAATAAATAACCTACTTACAAACATCGGACAGAACCCAGTTTTTTAATTCTATTAATACTACTCAGTGTCACCTCATATGCAAATTTTAAAAAAAATCTGTTGAGAAACAAATTTAATATTGCCAAAAAAAATTGTTTTTTTTTCCGTGAAATGAACTATAGAAGCACAAATCTGGAATAGCCATGAAGAAAATACTGACCCAAAAAGACAGATCTGGATGACAAACTTCATGACCATCACAACTCCTAAGCACAACTGTAGCTTACATTATTGAGACCAAGCTACTGGTCGGAAAAGAGCATGCAAGAAAAGGAAGGACAAAAATTATGTAAAGAAACAGCATGCACTCCTACTCTATGAACAGGACACTGGACGATTAAATTACAGAATTAGCCATTCATAAAATGATCAGCAGCTTTACTTGAGTGGTCAGCAGCTTTACTTCATACAGCATAACACTCTCACTGAATATGCCCTGTGCATTTTAACATCATCCTTTAATTAAAAAAAAAAAGGACAAAATGGGAAAGCAGCTCAAAGCTGTCCATATGTCATTAAGGGAATCTTGCATGTTCAGCAGGTACACCCGGATTGCAAGCTTTCTCCTGCCTGTATCATTTAGTTTGATGGAATTAACAGAATACTAGGGTGGCTTCAGTGTCCATTGCAATGGAAAACCATGCCATGTCTCTGTCTGGTCTTACAATACACTGGTCTGGTTACTATGGATGCCACAGTCTTGCATACTCTTGGGAATGTTATGTATTGTGAACACTCGACGTGAGAGATTCTACACTGATGCAACACTGTTTTGTCAAGCTATGAAACAGAAAGGATACGGCCCAATAATTTTGCTGGACATGCTGGTTTTTGCAGCATTCACAATGCAATCCCGACCAAGGTCATCAACAGGGATGGTGAGATGATCCTGGATGTACTTAACAGCTTCCCTAAAAGAAAACAAGAAGTGAAATAAAAAAAATGCATTAAGAAAATGTTGTCAAGGGAAAGGTAAAGAAATGTATTAGTAAAAATAGTTGCATGTAACCCTGTTTATGGTTGCTCAAAAGCCTAACTTTCCATATTTAGATCTTGAATAAATTTGCTAACATACTCTATGATAATATCTTTTACATTTTTGATTTTTGAAACTTACTGCCTTATACCAGGTGGCCTCCCATTAAATGCTTCCTTAACTCAAAATCTAGTAACTTCAAAAGTTAAAGAAAACTTGGGTTAAATTTTAAGCACATTAACGTACGGATATAACCTAGAATTGGTACAAGATTCAAAATAGTAGATGTCATCCAATCGTCACAGCGAAAAATAGGCTAATGTGTAAGCTGCACATAAGGCACGCTACTGTTGACATATCTTCTTACTTTTTTTTTAGCTATGATGAGCTATCTAGATATTTGAAATTTCCAATATTAATCTTTACAAAGCAGCAGTCGAACCGATACACTCAAACCAGCATCTATGTCTGAATGTCTGACGTGGCGGCGGTGGCGGATATTCACCTATTAGTCCAAATGGGAGACGTGAACATTGAAGAAAGTGTCATCGAAACAAAATGGTCAGTAGTCAAAAATATATGGAAGATAGTAACATTTCATAACCTAGTGGATGTTGCTGGGTGGGCTGGTGACAACAGAAGCTTAGGGTTGCGAGAGTTAACAGACGATATCAATTTGCTACTATGAATAACATCTCAACAGCAAAAACACTGAGGATGTCACAGCTATTATGCCTTGGGATCTTCCAGCTAATCACTGACATTAATAGTCATTCTCCTATGATGCTTGGAAGTATGAATTTGCATGCCCTAGAAATCTGGCAACAAAACTGAAAAGGCATGAAATTCATAAATCAATATTTCCATAAGCTTTTGTCTTAAAAAAATTATTCTAGCTACTTGGCAAAATAATTAGCCATGTAGAAGTTACTATAGGTCCTTGGCAAAATAATCAGCCAGGGAACAAACAGAACAGTGTGTTTCAAAACAAAAACATAAGCAAATGAGGGTGGGTGGGTAGGTAGTGTCTTTAACTTACTTGCAAGCAAGCCTGTATCCACTGATGATTGATGTGGGGTGAATTTTACACTTCACCAACTCATCTGCATTTTTCAGCAACTCTGCAGCAATAATCACCTGTAAAGAATAGGAGTAACAACAATGAATAACTGCACATTTCAGAGGTGTCAAGGAACTGTTGTGACAAAGCACTGACTGATAAATAGAGTCTCCTTTCAATAATTTCACATGAATTAGCACAAAAGTAGTACAAATAGAAAACATTAGATATCACCAATACCTGTTACTTCTTTCGGGCACTTTTTGCAGGACTGACTAAGAACATCCTATTCACCTCATACAGAAGAGATGTTTTCCTGATAGACCCTTCGTCCTGCATTTTAAAAGAGTCATAAAGATGGGAAACGATCTCTTTGATATGTCAAAGATAAAATATCACAATGCAATCCTTGCAGTGCTTGGTGGTTTTTAGCATAGATTCCATATGCTTTGCCTGAATTGTCCAGTATGAATCATCAGCAAGATGTTTAGCCTGTGGCTTTTCATGTGGATTCAAGACTGTGGTTAGACAGCTGGAAATAAATATGGTCACTTCACAAAACTCACACTATTTAAAAAGCTGCGCTGTGGCTACTTCACACAACAGTATATCTGAGGCTTTGCCAGAAGGTCGTTGATTTTATGCTGAGTATCATCACATATGACATGTCAAATGTGTAAATCAATATACAGGTAAACTATAGTCCTTGTCCTTGTCTTGACTGACAATAAGTTTTTCATACCATCCTTAATGCAAACACACTTTTGATAACAATATTTTTGTCCTTATAGCAAATGTTCATCAGACTGATAAATGACAAAAAAAAACCAACCAAAAAGAGTGCAAAGAATGTATGTAAGACATATATCAACAACTTTTTGTTAAGGGAAATTCATAAAGTTATGCCCGTCTGTTACAGCAAAAAACATGAAATATTATATGTATATGCAATGTTGGAACAAAATCAATGTCCTTCTAGCGCAGTCTCATATTGCAACCGATACTCTTTACAACTGTATGCTCATTATATCAAAAGTGGACTTACGACTGTAATCAATACCATCTGTGATATGCTCTATATAATATATACACATAAGGAAAATGTCACCTACCACACTTGTGGTACCATCACCAACTTCCTGATCCTGTAGATCAGCAAGCTCTACCAACACCTTGGCTGCAGGGTGCTCAACTTCCAGCAGTTTCAGAATGGTTGCCCCATCATTAGTGATTGTTACATCCTGGATAAGGAACAAGAAATAATGATCACTTTATTTTTGCACACATCTGGAATCAAGGATGGCAGCAGCTGATAGTAAAATTTTCGAATAAGAAGATCAACATATGAATCTCTGTTAGGTAGGGAAGTTGCTTTTTTCTGCTTCTTTGCTTGTTAAAATGCCCCTTTTCTTAAATTTGATGCTTGGTTTGCCGAAAAATTTTGCATTCTGCCCTCCAAGTGTAACAATGACATAATAATAAGCGTGTGACACATGATTATTTTCACCACATTTTTAAACTTGTTATGTTGTATGATTGCATATTTGATTATGTGATCAGCAAATGATGGCTTATTCAGAAAACCTGAGCAAACTCATTTAAGCCATGCTCTGACAAACACTGTACCTTAATATACATGGTTATCCAGATCTGTGGCTATCATTTTCCCCAAAGACTCACTTCTATTCTTTAGTGGATAAAACTGAATCTCACAGTAGATTTGTAAGCTTCCATACCAAAATCTACAGCTGTCTACAATCTCGCCAGTTGTCCATTATCAGAATCTGTTTTGCAATGATAAGCAACACTGCAGCAATGTGTAAAGTTCGGTGTAATCAAAAAAATAATTCCTCTGGTCAGAGCTGGTTTATGTATTATATATACACAGTTGCTAATGTTAATCTCCTGAAAAAGCCCCACGGGTGAAAATTCGAATAAATTTAAGATTTAACCTGCTAACACGGTTGTTAACTTTCTTATGGATATACAGTATTATAATAATAAATATATATGCTTCAGTTTAGACTGAGGATAAGCACTGTCCTGAGAGACTGCAGAGTAAAAGCTCTGAGTAGTATGAGTGTGATATACTCACCCCAATGTCATCAACCAACATTTTGTCAAGGCCTACTGGACCCAGGCTGCTCTTTACAATGTTGGCAATGGACATTGCAGCCAGAACTGCAAAAAGAGATTTATTATCATAATTTTCAATGTCTATGATTCAGAACAACACATGGTGATTTTACTGTATATTATAAAGAAAGCTCTGAGCATAAGTTTACAAAGTGCTCTCCCCAACAACTGAAGGAAGATAGAAACAAAATGAATGATAAAGTCAGGCTTCTCCTAACACAGACCTTTTAGACTTTGTGACAGATACACCAAAACAATAAAACATGAAACTGACATGACATCTGGTTTGTGTTGGAAGCAGGCAGAATTAACATACATGAAAACTGATTACACAAAACCATTCTAAGGTTCAACTGACTCTCACCTGGGGCACTCTTGTGAAAAAAAAACCAAACCGTTCAGGTCACAACACACAATCAACATCTATTATGTCTAACTTTCTAACCATAATCCTAGTGTTCATCAAGACAAGGTCCCTCATTCTATTGCCTGTACAGGTCCCTAGCCTTAACTTAATGCCCATGTTCTGAGGTCTTTCTCTAGATCTAGGGTGCTCCTGATCAACTTTTGGAAGCATGGTCTCAATGGATTTTTGTTTTCATGTGCTGTAATTGATACAGATTACTTTAATATTTGCCAAGTTTGGAAACTGACGACATTGAAATCAGATCTTGTCAGGATCATGCTTCTAATTCTAAAGGAGTGTGCCAGATCTGAATCTCTAAACTGATTTTTCTGGGCATCCTGGGGTTCTCTTGTTCTAGTGCTTACTATGTCACAGATTTTTTGGTCAAACTTTATAGCTGTTAAAAAAAAAAAAATGAAATTATGTTTACAGTGTCTTCTTGAAAATTCTGTAAAAAAAAAAAAAAACTCCCATCAGAAACACCACAAACCCATTTGTGAATTCAGCTGCCATGCTTCATGTTATATGACTCTCCTATGAGCCTCAAAACAGGAGAAAGAAAGCAGGGTAGATATAACTTAAATCACTGCCGAAACCAAGTGTCATGTCCATAGACATATCCCCTAGTGCCAATAACTGGCTTGTGCCAGTAATTGCCGTCATCTATTTGCAACTGTAGTTTCTCCCTAAATTTGTAGTGATTTCCCTTGGATTACGATAGCAGATGATGTTTCATTTGTTTCTCCAACAGAATAATTCAGAATCGAGGAAAAGGAAATGACCTAGAGTAGGTTTATATGATCAATTTACCTAGACCATCTTGCACATTCTTGCCCAGTGAAAGTGGCAATGCAACAACAGTGACATTTTACTGTTTTGTGAAATAAAAAAAAATGTAATAATTTATAAACATATAGTCTATAAGACACTGTGTAAATTGAAAAAAAAAGTGCTTATTCTGACTTTTTAGTGAAGTTATATGACATCTGTCTTGTTACATTTCTCAAGGAAGTGACTTTCTTTGACATGGAAAAATTAAGGATGATGCCCTTTTCTGACACTGCCAAAGCAGTTTGTGTTGTCATTCTGGTCATGTGCTTTTCCCCAAAAGCAAGATGCTATTTTTTCCCATTTTCTTACACACACTGTGGAAACAAAATAAACTTGAAGTTTACAATTAAAAAGAATTTAAAAGCCTTGCATTTTAATTTTAGTTTTTACGCCCTGATCCAATATTTCATAATTTTTTTGTTATTCCCCTTTAAAAAAAAAAAAAAAAAAAAATCGCTTTTCATGAAGCTTTGTCCCCCTGCCTTATGAGAAAAATCTGTACCGGTGGCAATATAGCTGCTTATGGGCCCGGAAGCAGGACAGCAGGAATTGATTGGTAGTAATCACAATGGTAGTACATACCCGAGCATAACTTTATAAACAATAGACACAATCTTGAAAGCAAAAACTGACTAGTGTGCCTAATTTTTATTGCATTTTTTGATGTATAATCTATACTAGCAATTGCGTACAGATCTTGGTTTTTGTTTTGAAGTATTTGCGAAGATGACTGGTAGCGTTTGATCCCAAAATAACTCGGATCACACTGCTATTCAAAAACGATTTTGTAAATAATATCCGTGTAGGTAAAAACAGAATGCCAGTAACCTCAGTTTTAGGAGTTAGGATTAGTCTAATAATACTGTTGTTATAAATCTTGGGTAGATTCATATCTTACTCTATTAGTCTATTTACTAGAGAAAGAAAAAAGCCTTCAAAGGAGATGTTAAAATGGCTTTCTCTAACAACACTGATTTAGTCGAAATATCGATCTATTCCATGACCTGTCTATGACTAAATGAACTGTATCTGTATCATTATCACTGTGGTGCTGTCCTTCAAGATAGCCGTTAAAATAAGCCGATGACTGGTATGATCACTTATGACTAAATGAACTGTATCTGTATCATTATCACTGCGGTGCTGTCCTTCAAGATAGCCGTTAAAATAAGCCGATGACTGGTATGATCACTTGACTATGTCAGTGGACAGCACCGCAACGATAATGATACAGTTCATTTAGATCTAGTAGACAGGTCATGGACTAGTCTAGGTCGAGATCGATATTTCGACTAAATCGTTGCTGTTGTTAGAGAAATCCGGTCACTCTTCTACTAAGTAGTCAAGACTAGTCTAGACCTTTGGCTTAGGCTTAGTAGGGCGTAGGGTACAATCCTGGAACAGCACTGCTGGTAGGCCAGGCATTAGACTAACTGAATGACTCTGGCCATTCATTTCGTCTAACGCCTGACCTACCAGCGGTGCTGTTCCAGGATTGTACCGGGCATAGGACAGGAAACTTTGGCTATCTCCTGGGACAGGACCGCTCTTGCATTAAAGGAAGACTGCACCCTCCTATAGACCATATCAAATCATACGGTACCCTATTATTCCAATAAAACAGTCTTTCAAGTGTCTGCCATAATGATATGACGCCTCTGCTGGCCCCAGACAACCCACAGGGTTACATTATCCAAAGTCCGAATTGTTACAACCACTGCGCACGTGGCAGCCATAAGCTTACGTCAAATACGTTCTTGCCACATGGCCCAGCTGTCTAGCCAGTGCTGTGCGGACGGGTGATAGCATTTTGGTATGAACGTTTTAATTCCTCTGTGAATAGTAGATATGCCAAACAAAATCATGCTGAGGCAATAAAAATGCACAATACTTTTTCTGGCTTACTCTATCAAACTTTACATTTGAATTTGGAATACCAGAACCTTAATTAAAAGCTGAATAATACATTGTCAGGTAGAGGTGTCTGCAGATGCTGGAACGTAAGTGACGTCAGCGTTTTTGCCGCGGGCTTCTGCTGATCGGGGAAGGGGAATAATTCTGGACTTAGGGGCCAAACCCGGTAACACTAGCTCTCCTTATTGCGTCATATTACATACGCGCACGATAATAGAATGATGCTCTTTCTTCGCAAAATTGACTCGGTGGGCACCATAGATAATTTTAAGAGAAAAAAGGTATTGAAATGTGGAAAATTATTTTTGATGTGCGTGTCTTACTTTAATACAGTTCATTTAGTCATTGGTTTAGCTACAAGATCAGTCCTATTCCGTGATTGTACCGAAACTTTAAGCACACGAGTGTTCTGACAATGACAGTGTATAGGGACTGTTCAAATGGCGCCTTTTCTTTCCTAACCCTGCCCCTAACCCTAAACCATGCATTAGGTAAAGGAATCCTTGGATATTATTGCCCTTTTCTGGAACTTTCCACAACATTCCTGTGTATCATTTCATTGTCATAGTAACAACCATGCCGCATGGGCCATGGGATAGACATTAGATTATCGCCTAACCAGCTGTATTTAAGAGAAGATAATGACCATGATTATGCACTATATCCTCTTACTATTCCTTACCATTTTGGGTTCGAACTGACTGTCCTGTCGTTCTGTTTCCACCGACAGTCAAAGCAGTAGTTGTGTTCGCCATGTTGAATCACGCTTTTCGGCTTAGGTCGGATAACGGAAGTGACATCATGAATTCCCTACGGCAGCTTTTCTTCGTCACCCCAGTGTTTCGCTCTTTTTGGGCTCAGAGACTGGGTTCTCTCGATTTGGCCTACTAGACTAGGCTTTTTTTTTTTCTCTCGGTGCGAGCAGCAGAAAACTCATGGTATTTTTTTTTTCTTTCATCTGAGGAAAATATCTGATTAGGCTGAAACGTCTAAAATAGTATAGCCTGCTCCAAGGGGACTGTAAAAATACCGATAAACAATCAGCCAAAATATGGAGCAATGTAATGCAGACCTGAGACAAAAGTACAGAGTAAGATTTGTTCACTGATGTCAGCATGTTTTATGCATTCTGGCATAATATTGTCTGTGTGCGAACATAACCTCTGCATTGTAATCTTATAATTATGGAAGGATCTGATAAAGCAGTAAAAATTACATCATCGGCCACCATCACCACCACGGCACTACCTTTACCATTGTGACCGGATTCAGCATAACCATCATCACTACCCGCAAAGCATCATCATGATCAATATTGTGAATTCAATATCGGCAAATCATTTTCGTATAAGAGGAAGAGAAATTACTACCATACTGCGGTAGTATAAAATTTCGGAAACTAAATCTATGACGTCATAATGTAAATTGATACATCAAAGGTTGCTATATATACAGTTGGTTGAGCAAGTTTCCCTCTTTCTTTATATGCCAGCAAAATCTACAAATGCATATCCTCACCTGATTAAAAAAAAATCTGAAACATAATGTTTACTTGACTGCAAAGGGAATGCCCGGGCAATAACTCATTAGAGCAGTGAGCAGAAGAGGTAAAGGAGAAATTTTCAATTGTAGCAATCTGTAATATCCGCCGCTCAAATAGCACGTTTGATACTAATAGGATTAGGCTACATAGACCTATTAAAAAAAACAACCCAAACTATCAGACCATCACTGTACTCATCCCTCTCTCCTCCCCTCCAGCCCCCCTCCCCCCCTTTTTTTCCCTCATAAGACTGCTCGATATCGCCAATGTAAATTCACCCGTTTCTCTCCAAAGATTTGATATTTTTGGGCAGCGATTGTCTGTCAAAAATGGTTTCTGAAATACGCATGATCAACGGCATTCGATCAGACCATCGCATCGATTTGCAGCAGACGACAAACAAGCTTTCGGGGAGGAAAAGAGTGGGCTACCCAAAGACCTAACATTAGCCTAGGCTAAGCCTACGTCACAAGGGGCGAGCCTCCTCCCGACCTTTTACCAACGCATGCGTGTAGCTTGTTTACAAGAAGTGTGTGACCACGTGACCAGGAAAATGGCGACGTCGGGAAATTTACGTCCTTGAGTGCGAGAGATGAAACCCCAGTATTGAACTTGATGCACTCAGAACTCAGCTGAGACTTCTGAACCGATAGCATCTACTACCGTATCAAAGAGGAGGATAAGTTTTGCATTCTGTTTAACCTCGACAAGGAACGTTGCATGAATTTTTAATTCGCGACACAAAACTCCGTGGAGCCCGAGTGTGGTGAGTTGAAAATCAGTGTTCTAAAAAAGATAAAAAAAAAGAAAATCAGCTGTGCGTTGAAGTGACACAGATGTGCACAGTTAAACTTGGTCATTCGGTATAGGTATTTTTACCATCGAAAGATCACCCTAAGGTATTTCTTCTTCTATGGTTTCACTATTTAATCGCGAACTAGACTAAACAACAAGACAGAATGATTAGACTATGACGCGTTCAGAATTTTGTTTTTAAGGCAGGGAAGGGGAGAGTCTTCTTCCTAGACTGACTAGACTAGCCTAGTCAGATTCCTAGATCTGGACTGGATCAGACAGAGAAAAGTTTTATTATGTAAATCTGACCATTGGATCCTGACACAGAGAATCATTGAATGACTATGATGACAGATCAAGATCTAGACTAGAGTCACCGGAACAGTGCTCGTCACCTACCAGTGCTCGTCACCTAAGCCAGATTTCGGTTTGTAACAAGATAAAAACTCACAGCAAGCAAATTTTGTTTACACCGTTAAACAGCCGTTCCAGTTGGCCGCCATTTTACTCATAACGTCAC
>JAWQUT010000045.1:2939834-2951124 GCA_033807755.1 Ellobium chinense | reverse complement strand
GGGGGGAGTGGAGGGCCATTAACCCAATAACAAATATCAGCTAAAGAAAACCGTCATGGCAGCGTTGGGAATGGAGAAGGGGGGAGTGAAAGGGGTCGGGGGGAGGGGTGCACTCTCAAAACTCTTAACCCCCGGAAAAGGTGGACGGAGGGAGTGCAGAAAACAGTTTGTAGACGCCTTCATGCTACCTCTTTCGAATTATTACATAATATCTGTCCCTTTACCTTTGGTTTGTCTGTGTCAAAAAGAGATTAAGGGGGAGGGGGAGGATCCCATGTTATGTTGTAAGAAGACATCACAGAGGACAAGGTGAATGTCACACCAGTCAAACCCTGACCCTTCCAGGGCTCGGTAATGGCCGACGAGAGAGACAGAGAGAAAATGGGGTGTCTCGGGGTCTCATGGAGAAGGGTTTACTATGAGTGGCATTCAAGTGCCATAGTTTGATAGGATCAGTACTTAAGGAAACGTTTCTCGTGAACTGCAAACAGAGGATATCATGGCTTTAAGGAGATTTTATTTTCAAGTTCGGATCTTTTACGGACTTTTACGGCAAAGGTAGTAGGCGCGAACTGGACATAACATCCACGTCACGTACCAGATCTAGTTCATAACTTCTGACTTCTAATATGATCGTAATATCAGGATACGCCAGTGGCGCATGCCTACTTCTGCTGTCTGTAATAGATCCGAACTTGAAAGTCCGAACTTGAAAGCTCAGTATTGATAGGTCGAGTCATTGAAGAATTAATAACCCCTGTAAGTCAGGAACACACCAGGGAATTGAACACTTCCTGAATTGTCCATGCTCTCGGGCCTGCAAAAGGCAGTTTCCTGTGTCTCCTTACACTAAATCTCTGCTAAGGCATAGAGTTAATCTCCCTTGTATACTCACCGGAAGTTACAGACTTAAAAGAAATTAATGGCTCTTCAAAGGAGAACTCTTCAGTGCCCTTGGGCTATACTAATGAAGCATTGATAAGGTCACTCTTGTAACAGAGGAACTTGGGCGCTCTGGGATTCATTATCAGTCATCAACACCATGCGCAAGTATTGCAAGCAGGAGCAATAGTAACAGAATGTATTGATTCATAGTCATACTAGACTAGTGCTACAGACGGTCGTTGATTCTGTCTGTGTTGTCAAGATTGAGAGAACGGGGGAATCTTGTGGATCTTGCCATCAATAAACCGCCAGTAGAATCAGGGATGTGTTGTGAAGCAGTTGTGATAAAAAAGACAGAAGTATCATGCGAATTACTCTGCAACTTTCCGCCGCCACCTCCACCACCAACAACAACAACAACAGTAAAATTAAAAGAGTTTTACGAAATCAGTCGTCAGTCCGCAAACAAGTAAAGAAAAATAGTGATAAACAGTAAACAGCAGCGTCATCACCAGCCTTCATTTAACGCCCACCAAACAATAATTTATGGAACCAGTGACTGTGTTAAACAAGAAAACCAGACCATGCCGAGCCCGACAGGCCTGGAGGTCAGAATCCAGTCCAGCTATCGACCCAGAGCCCAGACCTCAGTCCCAGCGATGTAATTGAATGTCCACTCTAATGACGCCTCCCCTCCCTACCTTGCTTTGAAAATGATATAGGTGACCCCGTCTGGTCTGTCCGACCGAGCAGTAAACAACGAGTTGACCAGGATTATTTAGATTCATAGTCAGGAAATTAGGGCCAGGTCTAGTGGACCAGTTAGTCGGTCAGCTTGACCGAATCTGGTTTTTATAACTTGTTTGCTACACTGACACCGGGTGGTGTTTACTGTGTTCTATGTGCACCTGATACATTGAGTAACGGCTTCATTTTCTATGTCTTTCATTGTGTTCGGGACAGTGGGGGTTGGGATGAAGGGGTGGACATTTTTCTTCTTAAATCTTTTTCGTAAGCGGCTTCCCTCCCTCCTTTTCTTCCCAAGCACACTACTCACTACTCTTTTCTTTCTGATTTTGCTTAGCTTACAATTACACTGAACAGTCAGTTCAGGAACATGCAATTAGACTAACCTTAGCGATCTTCTAGTATCAGTACGTCTCCGAAGCTGGGTCACTTGAATTCCAATTAATACATTATTACTAATGTTACATTGAACGTTTTCGCCCTTGTCGATCGAGAGCAATTTTTAGCTTGGGCTTGATATTACTGGGTGCGGTCTGAAACAGTACAGGGAACGAACATGAGCGAATCGCGTGACGTCACTATTTTGGACGCTTTAGTCCGCACGGGACAACTATGCCGCGTTTTCGTTGTACCGAGAGATTTTTTTTTTTAACTCGAAAATCTCTGTGCACACGCATCTTAATCGCTTGCATCACATTCCCAGCTTACTAGACTATAATTACTATTTCAAAGCTTGAATACACATTATATACCTTCATGTTCGATGTTAGGTGTTTTAATTGGCAGCAACATAAATTTTCCGTGGCTTGATGTTAGGGTGTAGAATCGGAGTGTTCATTTGCTGGATCAAATTGATGTTCTTTTTATGAAATTATTCGTTAATCATGTTAACAGGATTGTATGCCCTAAGTTATATGTTCCGTGTGCTCGAAATTTAGTGGTAATATTTGATGCCAGTTACACGTCGGCCTATCTAGTCTAGTTTGTGTACTATCCTAGATATTAGAGACGGACGTTGACCACAGCCCTGTAAACTAAAAGTACATACGAAATTACTTCACAGGTCAAGACTTCCTCATCACCTTTCTTAATGTGTCACTGACTTCCCTAATCGTGAACAACATTGACGTCTGCTTGTGGCGCAGGATTGCGTCGATTTTGGTCAAGAATACTGCACTATCATGACAATACAGTTGTACTCTATTAAACTGTTTTCGGAGGCGGCGTCCTACCCGACTTGGAATGCTTAGGGAAGGGGACAGATAAGGCCTTTTTGCCGGCCCCACTTTCCAAAAGTTTCCGGTGAAATTATGGTCCGGTGCCGCCTGTGTTCGCTGTTACAACTGTGTATTTGTCCTTCGCCCTCTCTTATTCCCACCTCCCTCAACACTCGTCGTAAAAATTGTGTTGGTGTCGCCAGTGGTTGGCACGATCCTTACCGGTAACGTTAAAGGCGAGACGTGGATTGACCAGCTGACCACACTTTGCACTCTAACATGTGATAGTCAGGTGGACCAGCCTGTAACTGTGGCCAGGGGAAATTCTGTTGGAGGCTGAATAACTTCGCTGTAACCGCGTTTTCCATCGCAATCTTTGCTCATTGTTTACTCTGCTTGTTTGAGAACAGCCCACTAGTCAGCTTGGATGGGATGGAAGTGAAGATGTGGACTTTAACTCTTCGCAATGTATGACGTACACGCACGTTCTTACTCTTTGTTACAACCAGCATTTAGACGTATTGGTATGTCCCTGAAGAAACATTACTGTGACTTACCCGACGTACCAATATGTCAGTCCTTACCGGTCCGGTAACGTTAAAGGCGAGACGTGGATTGACCAGCTGACCACACTTTGCACTCTAACATGTGATAGTCAGGCAGACCAGCCTGTAACTGTGGCCAGAGGAAATTCTGTTGGAGGCTGAATAACTTCGCTGTAACCGCGTTTTCCATCGCAATCTTTGCTCATTGCTTACTCTGCTTGTTTGAGAACAGCCCACTAGTCAGCTTGGATGGGATGGAAGTGAAGATGTGGACTTTAACTACTCTTCGCAATGTATGACGTACACGCACGTCCTTACTCTTTGTTACAACCAGCATTTAGACGTATATGTATGTCCCTGAAGAAACATTACAGTGACTTATCCGACGTACCAATATGTCGTATGTCCTACATAAAGGCTAGTGAACTTACGATAATTCGGTGACATCAGCACTTGCAAAATATGACGTAGCGAAGGGGTTTAAGTGTCCGTCAGTACTGGTAGACTGTATCAATGAAAACTTAAAGAACTCTTCCCCTCTTCTTCTTCTCCCACTTCCACCCCCCTTTATTTTTTTTTCCAAGGAAAATAAAAACCTGGTGTTTCGATCGATTCTATGAATAACTATCACCGACTACCGTGCTCTTTGGCCTACACGTACGGATTTTTTCGGAAACTTGATGTTCGAGGTTCACCTAGCTGTTGACTGGAGTCATACACAAAGACGGCATTTAAATTAAGTCAGAGAATCATTCAGTGGGGTGCACCCACCTTTTTAAATTGATACTGATAGGCAGCGCGCCACTGGTCGGGTTTAAGTTCAAGTTGACTGGGATCACTAGCTTCTCCCCACCGCTTCTGAACACACCTTTCTTTCTTGATTGCAATCCCAGATCCGTGAAGTGCGTCATGGTATGACTGCAATAGTACGTTGTTGTTGTTGTTATTTTAAGGCGCTGTTATGTAGTCTGTGGGCTATTTCGACCACAGGCGGGCCCACCACCTCACATAATCTTCAGACCTGCAGCTTAGTGATGATGGACGGAAATAATGTGTGAATGTGGAATTGTACTTAACATCCCTGTCGAGGAGTTCTGTCGTATTTCACGCATAAAGTTGGAATTAAGACATTACAATGAAAACTGTATGTATGGCGAAGATCATTTGTTCCTCGTAAAAGGAATCACTTTAGATGGTTGGTCGCGTTATGCAGGCTTTTTGTGTGTATGTGTGTGTGTGGGAGGGGAGGGTATCAAAATGTAAGGAAAGTCTTTCCCATCAGGTTTTTAGGTTAATATGCGCTTTTCGTAGTCTTGAAGCTGTCGAATGACACATTAAGAAGATTAGGACAAAGAACAGGCCGAATTTTTTTTTTCCTTTGTCCTTTTTCGTGGGTTGGGATAGGCCATAACATGCTTCAGCACTGGCAAGGTTTTAAGTTGGTGTAGAACGTTGTGAATATACAGTAAAAAACAAAGGCTCCTTTTTTTTTTTCATAATAATATGGTTGTTTACGGTGCCATTCTTGGCTGATACTTGTGGCCATACATTTCTATATGACCGACACAGGATGAGTTATATTATATTATGTGTATTACACGGATGTTTTCACAAGTGTTCCAGCATTAATACTTTTTTGGAAAATACGCACGGTTTTTCCAGACTGAGCGATTCGTCTTTTAAATTTCAAAACCCCCACTTAAAACACATTGAATGCGCGCCGATCTCCCCTTCTTTCCTGCACCCGCGCGTTTGCATTACTGAAGAACAACCAATGGGCAACGTTCGATTTTATCTTTCCATTGAAAAAGCAATCGTTCCCGCAAAACGGAGTGGTCGGCCGTGGCTCGTCAAAAAAACGAAAAGGATGAGGCCACCGAAGTTATAAATTATTATATTGGTCTATTAATAGTGCCTACATGTCCGTTGAGTTAACGATGTAGGCCCGCGGGGGGGTTTTATTTTTAGGGTGATCGCACCCACTCCGTGCGCAAAGGGAGGATATTCTCGGTGTCCGTAAGTGGACATTTTTGATTTAATATGGAGCTATTTCGGTTGGGTAGTGTCCCTCAAATTGTTTATGTTGTTTAATGGCCCAGACGTCTGTTTCATAACAGAACAAGGGGCTAGCATGTATCAGAAGTTGTTGTTCTTGCTGGCCTTGCATTGCCTTTGTTTGCCGTTCGGGTTGGGGGAACAAGGGGGNGGGGGGGGGGGGGAAAGGAGGATGGGCTTGACCGTGCCAGGATCAGCTCCCCGAGGATGGAGAGGAATGGGGGAGGTATGCCTTGGGGGCAAATAAAATATGTTCAACGCTGTACAGTGGTGTTGACAGTATTTGAGTTTGTTTAGATTGCCCCGGTTTACAAAATAGCACCCTTTTTTTTTTCTTGAGAGAGAGGGGTGGAAAGGCGGAGGATGAAATGGAGAATCGTAGAGTATCTTATGGCATATAGTACTTATACTGTACTTCCGTGCAGTGATAAAACACCGTATAACCGGTAGTTGGTTGTATGCTTATACGGTATTTTGTTTGCTTGTGGCAATGTAGGTAATACGAGATCGTTATATGATTGGCATTAACGCGCAGGACAAAGTTAAGGAACATGATAAAAGAGTATAGTTTAATTATTATGTACATTGTATGCGTATGCATTTATAACGTCTGACGTACAGGCCACTCGTATGCGTGACGCAGATCGTAACGAAAGACAGTTTCTTGGAAAAGTTGCTCAGCAGTCAGCTCATGGTCTTACAGCCAAGGTTTAAGGAAGTTTGGTTTTAAGAAGAATGCAGAAATACGGTTTGTGGACAATGTAAAAATTAGCACTGACTTGTCACAGACCTAGAAAATCGGGAGATAGGTGGGGGTGAAGGGGGAGGGGAGAAATATGAAAAATTACCATTGGCCTTTCCAGGTTAGTGAAAAAAAAAAATCCAGAATCAATAAAAAATGGACACTGACATGGAAAAATCATAGAGACTTTAAGTTGGGTTCCCTGGTTATGATTCCATCTGCATTTCTCAAAAACTAATCACCCCTGCATCGATCAAAGTGAAAACCCGTAGGATTTGTGATTGAAGTTGACATGACAAAAAAAAAGTTGCTTTGTGCTGGTTCGGAGTAAGTTGTTATGATCAGAAAAAAAATGTTAGAGGATTTGAAATATGGAAAAGTCATGCTAAAAAAATGTTTAACATTCCTGGGCAAAGCTGTTACTAGTCTACATCCCACCTGAACACAATCTGAGCAGTGCGTCACAGCTGTACCCGTATTTTGATCGCTGTTGTTATTTTGGTCAGAAAACCTGCGGGTTTTTGGGGTTTTTTTTGTTTTGTTTTTTGCTTTGTTTGGTTTGGTTTTGTTCGGCATTTTTGCTGTTTGGTTTTTGGTTTTCTCGATTGGCTGTAGTCCCTGCGTTTTTGGAGCTGTCACAGATGCCAGTCCTATGAGAATTTCCATTTGTTTTTGGGGTTGTAATTTAATAGGAGCTCGTACTCCCGAAGTGTCTTATTTACAAGGATTCTTTCACGGCCGACCAATTTTAGAGGAAATTTTGACTGGGTGTCAGTGATGAAAAAAACAACAAAGGTACATAGACAAAGGTTTAAACGAAAACCGTTAAACCGAAAGTACCATTAAAACGAAAGGAAATTAAAAAGCCCCGTTTATTTTCCTCTCTTTTTCAGGCTTCTTCGTCTAAACCGAAAGTGTTTAAACTGAAAATAAGTCTTTGGACCCTCAGATTTCGTTTTAACCGTGTTCTATTGTATTAATATAGTATTACGAGAGAACCAGTCATTCTCCCCCCCCCCCCNCCCCCCGGCCCCTACACCAGTCAGTTTCTATCCCAGCTGTGCTGACTGTGAGGTGTTATTGTTGTTGTCGCAGTCGCTGGTGTGGCTGTCATTTTATCATGGCAAATGATGGATGCCTCTCCTCTCCTCGCTTTTTGTCTCTAGTGGCTCAGGTGTCTAGTGTCTAGCACGTAACACACTCATTCTTTCAACTCCGTTTATTTGCATTTGCTGAGGAACAAGGGGCAGGCTTGCCGTTACAATTCAGAAGATAGCTGCGGTTGTCCGTTGGCTTTTAAAATTGTTTTGGCTTAAGAAATGTTGCGATTAAACGGCGTCGATTGTATGCTGAGTAGACAGAAATGAAAACCATGCTGTCAGTGTTTGCCATAATAAGACATGTACCTAAAGTGGTTGTTGTGGACGAAATCGTCTATGTACAGCGTATTTGGAGGAGGGGATGGGGGTGGTGTTAAGCAAAAGCAAACATGTCAATCCCCCCTTCTCCTCCCCCCCCCCACCACACTTCTCCTGCTCTTCTTTTTGGAGTGTGTGTGTGCATGTTTTTCCATGTGGTGGGGCGAGTCGATGCCATTGGATAACTATTTGGTTTGGTCAGTATAGTCACAGTCATCACTGTACCTTGTGTTTGCGAAGGGAGAGGGAGGGGAGAAGCGTTTATATTAATTTGAGGTTCAGTGTCCGTATGCATAATCGTTACGCTAGTTAACCACGGGAAACTCCCAAAACATGAGTATTGTTCACTATGGTTAACTCAGTATGTTAACTAACGTATGGATTATGCATACAGCCACAGATTTTAATAAAGAAATCCACTTTGGGGAATAGACATTATGGATGTAGTTGCGGGTTCGACTGTTTGACTGTGTTTCAAATCGAATGAGTCAGTCCGATTCTGCGATAAGTTCTGTTTCAGTTTTGTTTTACTTTTGGAAGATGTCGTCCAGATAATAAACCCCGGAAGTAAGAGTGACCTCAGCCGGGAAAAGCCAGTGTTGCAGATTTATCATAACATGGGTCTTACTCCTCTCGATATGTAACATTTTAGAGGGGATCGCTTACCATCGTAAGAATTACATTAACTCTGCATGTTGCACGCTACCAAGGGTGCATTCTGCACCAACGCAATAGGGTAATTCATACCTTGCTAAGAGATCCCACCGGTAGTGCGTAAACCTTCAATAAATATTCTTTCATCAGATTGTGCACCTACGTATCTGGCTTATACATACGCGCATTGTTGGCAGAGACGTGATCTCTTCAAAGCGTTAGTACTTGTATTAAAACGATCGCATAAAATAGCAAATTGGTTATCAGGAGGCGTTGCGACTATGGGNGGGGGGGGGGGGGGGGTATGCCTATCTGGGGAAGAAAACGTATCACAGAAAAAGCTGCTGTCCGGCAAGTGCAAGTGCATGCAAAAGAAAAAAAAAAGTTCTGTCATGATAAAGTGAAAATCAAATAAGGAATTACAAATGAAAAAAAACTAGTCATTGCTGGTTTCCGCGATGCAGCGCCCAGTCTACCCCGCCCCCAATCCAGGTATTTATCTAAGATGTTTTTGTAGCAATATCTGAAGACATTTTCACCTAGTTTTTTTTTTTTTGGGGGGGGGGNAAGGGTTTTTTTTTTTTTTTGCTGACCCAATAGGTCATGAATAGAACAATTGCTTTTGGTGACGGTATGTAAAAGTTGGCTTTCAGCAGCAGCAGCAGTCATCGGTTATTAATTATGAACTGGGCCTTAATCTCCCAGTGGCCAGATACGACACTGATGAACATAATGATGTAAGCACCTGTTAACCTCCCAGTGGCCAGATACGACACTGATGAACATAATGATGTAAGCACCTGTCATATAAATTAACATGTCCTGTTTTCCCTAGGTTGTTTGTGCACTTTTCGATGACGCATTTTTGGTGGGGTTTTTTTTTTTCTGGCTTTTGTTTTGTCATGTAGGCGAGAGTAGGCCTTAGTGATATGATCATTACAGCAGATGGGAACGTGGCAAATGTCAAGGCTGTTTTGTTATTTATATTCGCAGCTCCCGGTATCACGTTAACATTTTATTATGGCCGAGGAGGCGATCTGGTTAGGGTGAAATCGACCTTGATTAGTAGTAGGCCTGTGCATGAAGTATCGCGATACTCTGCTTCAGGTTCTTAGTATCGAAAGTATCGATTACTTTTCGATTCTGAATAGACATTATTGATATTTTTGATTCTCCTGATACCGTCCGATTCTTATGAAACTGTATGGCGAAGGGTTTGGACTGAGGAGACTGGAGGGTCGAATAATTGCGATTCAGTCGATACCTTTGATCACGGCCGCTAAGGCATGTATTGCTATGAACCTCTCAGAGTTGCAGCTGTGCGGAGCAGTATGAATATTATTAATTATTGTAATGATAATTATTTTTAAAAGTGTCTTTCGGTTGTTGAGCACTAGAATAAGGTGGTCGCTCTATCCAGTTTTATCATTGGCCTTGTTCGAAGAACTCGGTTAATACTCTTGAGCCATAATCCCGACATATGGAGATGCCCCACATTTCTGAATTTTTTTTTTTGGTCTGTCTACATCCCTTGACCCCCAAAAAATCTCACCTCAAAGCTGATTTTATCAGCAGGGGAAATGATGGCGCGGGCACCCCGTGGTGGAAATGACGTAAACGCAAGCACAATTCTCGCTCTGAGTCAGACAGACAAGCCAGAAATATGGGAACTGGAGTTCAAATTCTTGATAAACTCGGCTAACACTCTGGGATCCATGGTGTTTACGAGCGCTGAGAGTGTAAAGTTACGAAATGGCAGTATCCATCCATGCCTATGCTTTTTTCGTTTTTTATATTATCATGATGATGATCATTATTATTGTTATTATTGACTGGCTCATATGCTAAGGGGTGGGTTGAGCGGTACGATGCTACTATGCAAGACTTTGGGCTATTCAAAACTGCTTTGACTAGAGTCAATCTTCATTTCCGTGCTTGGCATGGTATGGTATGGCAGATACCAGATACTATGAGAAAGTCATTTCTGTGTAATATGAGTCTGTCAATAATTCACTTTTCTGTTCAGTTCCTAAACAGACAGATAAACAACCAAACAAACAAACACACAAATAAACAAATAAACGTGGTCTCATCCTCTTCCGAAAATAATAATAGCAGTAATATTCCGAAAGTTACGCAGATTCATACTACGCAGTTGTTGTTGTTGTTGTTGTTTTTGTTGGCGCCGGTGGTCGTGAAATTTTGGGTTACTCCCACGTGCATTCGCTATTCAACGAATTAATGCCGTGCTTAGCAGACATTGGGGAGTTCATCGCAGTTGTATTGGGCTTGTCTCTCACAGACCATCTTCTTTCATTAAAAATACGCAACACACGCAAACTCATGCCTGTCGTTGTTGTTGTTGTTGATGTTGTTTTTATTGATGGGGTGGTGGAGGTGTGGTTATTGTTAACAGCTAATATATTGGCCAGTTTCGTGTCTTGCAGCTATTAGCAATTACATCGCAGGTCATCAATTGTTTATGTGCAAAACATGATAACGTTTCATTTGAAAGAAAAAAAAACAACGAAAACCTTGCTTTCCGACATAAGATATGCATGTTATTTTATTGATTATTGTCACACTAGGAGTCCGTTTGATGCCCGGGAGCAGACATTTGGAAATAACGCACGATGAGGGAGTGGGCGAATGAAGAGTGGTTTAGATGAATGAGCGAAGGAATTACTTGTTGAGAACAAATTTTTTGTAATTGTTCATTTGAAACTGGATATTTTCTGACCTTAATAAACTTAATGTTGTTATTGTTTGCGATGTTGGGATTTTGAGCATGGACTGTATGCTGAACATGTTGAATAGTTTTGTCCCATTTTATATGAATAGACTAAAACATTATCAGTCTGGAGAAAGTACGAACGGTAGAAATCGCGCAGATTCGTTGTTTTTTTTTTCGTGTTCTTTTGCTGTTGTTGGTTTGAGTGATTGAGTCATAGACATTGCTCATTTTTTTTTTTTTGCTCTTCTTTTACACAGGTCTAGCAAACATTAAAAAAACAGCGTTGATAGGTG
>JAWQUT010000045.1:2854608-2887749 GCA_033807755.1 Ellobium chinense | reverse complement strand
AAAAAAAAAAAATGAAAAAAAATGAAGACGTGAAAATTTCATAGTTTTATCTCAACCTGAAGTGATCAATTTCATAGTTTTATCTCAACCTGAAGTGATCGAATATGCGGATTTAAATGATGACCATTGTGGTTATTGGGTGCGTAAATTAATTTTGGATCACAAAATGCCATGTACTTTTGATCCTCGGCCATCGGCAGTGTTGTGTTCCTATAAAAAAATTTGATCTTCTTGCATGTCTACGCATTTGGACAAAAGGGCTTGTTTTGACTACAAAGTGGATACTAAGATCAATATGTGTATAATTATGNAAAAACTTAAGACGTGAAAATTTCATAGTTTTATCTCAACCAGAAGTGAATCGAATATGCGGGTTTAAATGATGACCATTGTGTTAATTGGGTGCATAAATTCATTGTGGATCACAAAATGCCATGTACTTTTGATCCTCGGCAATCGGCAGTGTCGTGTTCCTATAAAAAAATATGATCTTCTTGCTTGTCTACGCATTTGGACAAAAGGGCTTGTTTTGACTACAAAGTGGATACTAAGATCAATATGTGTATAATTATAGCAATATCATTAAAAGAGACCTGTGGCCATAGTTTCAGTATTATCCTTGCGCACTGCGGTAACCACGGTAACCACGGAAAACGCTACAGTTTTGAGGGGTCTTCTCATAGTTACTGCACTACGCAAGTTTACGTACATATACATACGAGCACGGTTCTTGCATTATGGTTTTGTCTTGACAGTTTGTTTTTACGCTGTCTGTGCAAAACACAGCACAGAAAAAAAACACTTTATCTTCAAAAGCAAAGTACTGAAAGAACCCATAACTTGTTTTCAATCGGTAACTTGTTTTCTTGGCTTTTCAGCAATTCGCTTAGCCTGTCTGGAGTTTCTCCCTCCCATTACCCGACCTTAATGGCTTTGGTTCCTGGCCAATCTCCTCATTAAGCGAAACTCCCATAGATTATCACAACCCCATACTCCTAGCTTTCCCCTTCCATCAGACTGGGTGCGTCCTAATTAGAACAAAGTCAGGATATTTGACTTGCGTAACCGCAACTTTTTTTTATTGGCAACTCCCGCTTTTTCAGCTTTTAGAGCACTGTGTTTCTTCAGACGAAAATTCACTGTATGATCGCAGCCTTTTACCATACTCGCCAGGAATTGTGGTTATATCGAGGGTTAGGAACCAGAATGTTCTATGTGCACATTTGATCACTGGTTGTAAATGCTTGGAACTAAATGACATAACAGTATTATGTGTGGTTATTTTTGACCCAGTGCAAGTGTTAACAGAATCAGAGTCAAGATATTAACATGTGTACAAAATTTCAAATTCAAATTTCTCCTTTTGTGCATTTTGGACATAACACATTTTGGTTGTTAACCCTCGATATGGAGTCAGACTATAGTAACTATCTGAAATCTTCATGTTTACTAGAGTATTCTGTAGTAATTTTATAGTTACTATGGTCGTAGTTGTTGCTGTTGTTGTTGTTGTTGTTGTTGTTATTGTTTGGTGTGCGTTTCTATAATAAGAGTATTTCACCAACTCGAAAACCGTACTAACTCGAATTCCAGGGCACCGGCTCTGAAATTGACGTGGCATTCAGCTGGAATGGTCCTTGTTTGAAACGTCATGGGAGGGGGACACAAATCTGTCAAAATAAGCACAGGCGTCACAGAAAAAAAAAAGAATGTTTTTTTTCCTTTTTGTAGTTTATAGTGGGCGATGTGGTAAATGATGAACGGGTGCCGAGAAATTCCTGACTCATGAAGGGTTGCTGTACTTCTCATCAGGAAGTCGCGTGGAACTGGGCTGCCACTCTGATATTTTGCCATTTCATTAGACGCTAATGCCAAATTTCAAAATTTCATTTTTTGATCTCACCAGACACAGTTTTTTAAATCTCTGTAACTGTGCATGAATTTTTTTCACAAACTAATAAAATGCTTAATTTAATTATGAGACTGACATAGGAAGCCTAGAATTATGAAATGAATGAACAAACAACAACAAAGAAGGAAAACAACCCGTGAAACTTCTTTACCTTGCGTAACCACAACTTTGTAACCACATGTTTATAAAATGTGCAGAAAGCTTGCTGTTTGTATTTAGGATAACGGATCGAGTCAGTTTAGGATATCACATAATAAGAGGTTGATCATGATACTCAGAAAGAAAAAAAATGTTCAGTATGAATTAATAATTCCTTTCGCTCGTAACGTATTACTAGATTTTCGCATTTTCTCACTTCCTTCATTAGATCACTAGGGGGAAAAAGAAAATTAGTTTCACGAATCTAATGAAAAATCACAAGGAGTGGCAGCCCTGGTGTAAAATGGGATTTAATGCGTCATCAAGGACGATAATACAAGACATGTAACGCTTGATCATAGTGGCCAGTTAGCACCATCTCAGCAAGGGAGATTACTCGGCCTTGTCGTTGATAATGACACCGATTAGCAGAGGGGAAATTCAGGCAATTTGACCACTTCCGGTTCTCATTTGCCTTCCAGCTCTTGTTCGCATTTCTCTGATAAGCGGAAGGATCATTTAGAGCAAATCGGTGACCAGGTGTCGTCAGGACAGGAGACTATTTGAAGCACTGTCAACCGTTTTAAGTATAAATTACCAACATAGGCTAGGCACCCTTTGCTTTAAAAGTAATTCAAGCAAATTGCCACATCAGTTAGGCTAATTAATTTATTAAAGCTCTGACTTCACAGCAACCTGTCTCAGTTTATATTTAAAGAATAAATTTATCCTTTGTGGTTAGAAATAACACGTTCTGACTGCTGTTAAGTCAAACATTTGTTTAGAAATTAGGGTAATTGACGTGGTATTTTGCTGGAATTGCCCGTATCTGGAATACCATGTCAATGGACACAATTCGGTCATCATAAACACAGACGCCATACTTTAATAAAAATAAAGAATGTTTGTAACGGTGTACAGGCAATGCAGTAAAATACAGGGGCAAGGTGATAATAGGGTATCTGGTAAATGAAGAATTAATTGAAGAGCGTTTTCCAAAACTCGGTATGTGGTCTCTGAATATTTTTGAAATAAAGGGAAATAATATTAAGGTAATTGTTCTACACACAACATTATATTTTTATTTACTGTTAAATGACGTAAAGCATGAAGGAGTGCAGATTTTGAACACAAATAGATTTTAAATGAATTAACACAGAAATGCTTCTCTGAATACACCACCAACTCACTTTTCAACTAATAATCAAACAAGAGGTAGGCGGACCACCTCTGAGCAATTTGATGAGCAGGTGTCTCTACGACAACGCAAGATCTCATTATTTGTTTCTTTGTTTGAAATGTATTCGATAATTTATATTACCTTACCTAACACACTACTGTAACCATTGGAGACTTCTAAAACGTGTGTGGTGTTCACTGTAATACCTTAATTAACGCCAGAATTATGCACTAAACCTTATGTGTCTCTAAGATAGAGCAAGATCAGGGAAGGAGAGTTTTTGGTTTGTTTTTTTTTTTGGGAGGGGTGAGGGGAATGGTGATCAACAGAGAAAGCAACTTTAGATAAGGCAATCAGTTTATAGGGACAATTGAACTTCGACATTTTTCAAGTGTAACAGACATGTGGAAAACATGGGTGTTTTCACCGCTGCATTACAGGGTTCAGTCTAACCCCTCTCTTTTTTTGTATGTTTATTTGTTTTATGTCCAGACAGGTTTAGCCAATGTCAAGGCTGCTCTTTGGAATGTTCAAGCAACATGCTATAAGACTGTCCCACTGAAGGGATATTTTAAGATGGTTTCTTTATTTGTCACATATTCTATCATTCTATCCAAAATAAACTGTGGGACCACCACTGTGCAGCTTGGTGAGCAGGTGTTTCGTAGACAGAGAACATTTCGTAACATTTTCTAGAAAGAAAATTGAGGGGTTTGGTCTGTTGACAAGTTCGTGCTTGACCTTTGTAAGCGAGAGGACCACCCCTCTGCTAGCTAGTGAGTCAAGCAGGTACTGTATTTCAAGACAGGGGCCATTTGATAACTTAAATAATTGGCAAGATAGGAATTTAGGAGACTTGGAATGGAAGAAGTGGAAGGGGATTTTAATAGACAGGTTGAGATATTAAAACTGCTACTTTGATAACCCGGCCATGGACTTCTGATACTCTTAAATAGCATGCCAATAACATCAGAGGAAATTTTCGCCTCTTGCTAATAGTTCACACCTAACTGTAATACTAGGTGGTGGGGCCACCACTGAGTAATTTGATAAGCAGATGTCTTTAAGATTCAGTTTCATAACTGTATCTGTCTAATTTAAATATAGAAGTGAGAAGAGATAATTAGGTCAGCAGCAAGGACTGGCTCTGTGTGGAAGTAATGGATTGCTGTGTGCGTCAATAATGAAGTGATCGCCTGTGAATATAACCTTCAGCCTCCAATGTCTATCAGATATGTTGTGTGTATATATATATTGTAGAAGTAGGTCTCGAATTTCATATATTGAGCTCGACTTGTGAAAGATGACTTCCTGTGAAAAATTACTTCCTATGGAAAGTTCCATTCAACCGCTTGTGGCAACCTGAAAGGGAAACATAAATAAATACAGCTGTTGTGATATGTAGTTACTACCCCTATTATTTGGGCATTACTGATTATACAGTAGTATGTTTTTCTATCAGTGTGATGTAGGGTTGCCCTTTTGGCAATTTCAGTGCCAAATCTTGTCATTACCATTAATGTAGACTTCTGATACACACATAAGAAGGATGCAGGCTTGCCAGAAATATAGCTTCATAAATACTTTTAAATAGCCATTTCCGGCTTTCCCCAAAAGTCAGATCCTTCCAGCAAAAAAATCCACGTTTACAGTATTTAGTCTCTGGGATTGGTAACAAGAATTGTTGCTCGCTTACATTGGTGTTATTGAATGTCCCTGGGAGTGGAAGCGCTGTTTAGGGACTTGTGGCCAGAGATTGCCCCTTTCCTCCATTTAGGCAGTACCATCCTCTTTTCCATTGGGTCATGAGGTCAAGAGAGGAGATTTGATCAGGGATGGGCTTCTGTCTTCCCTCTGTGTAGGGATTGGCAGATTTCAATCAACTGATAACAAGGCTTATCTAGGTCCTATCCTATGCCCAGCATGTTTGAGCTTCACTCTTGTATTTATTGAAACTTGAAACTACACTATGTATATATATTTTTGTACTTTATTATTGTCTGTGATGTCTAATCCGTCATGTCTGCCCCGCCAATTGTTAAATGTGATTTTGACGGCCCACATGCCATCAAGCACAATGTGGGCATGGTTAATAAACTTGTTGTTAAACTTGCGATGAAACAGAACTGGTTAAAAATTTGTAGGTAATGACCTATCTTTAAATTCTGGATGATGTGAAATTATTAATACTGTATTGGGGTTAGAAAACAATGGGCTGACTTTAAAGGATTATCGTGTCTGAGCTGGAGAAGGAACGCATGCAAAGGACTGACCCATCCCACTCCAGATTGAGGTTAATTCAGAGAAATAACTGCTGAGGGTCAGGCAGAATTTGTAATCATGTCAGAAGCGGTGACCATTTTGACTCACTGCATTTTTTATGACCTAAGTTAATGTAGGGATTGCTCTGTATCAGACCCCAAAGCCAGCAAGGTGGATCTTCTTTTTCTTCTGCATTTCAAGTCATGCAGCTGATCCAGTAATGTGGGTCAGATACTCTATTGTCACATTAGGCTTTGCCTCACTGCCCCACATATTGGAATTAAAGTCCCATGGGTCAAGCCAGGATTTGTTATAAGTGATCCTCTAGAAGGGACATGGTCTGGCATCTCTGCTGGTACCACACAGGAGGACCACTTTCCTGTCACTGCTTAGCAGCTGGTCACTGCTTATGATGTAATATGAAGATCAGTTGGTCAGTGTGCCTCATGACAACCCAGATAAAGAAGCCATTCTCGTTTACCGTGAACCAATGGTCTCATCTGGTTCCATCCTTTGGGATCTTCATTTTTTTTTTAATTTGTTAAAACATTTTCCTTACCGCAGCATTTTAAAATGATTCACAATCCACATTCCAACTTCTTGTTTTCTGTACAAAAGTCTCACTAGATACTTGGCCAAATGGAGAGTGAAAGAGTCACCATGGAATATATGAAAATCATGTCTGAGTTTGTTTTATTGTTTTAGATGAATTATTAGCTCATGGACTTGTGCGCGGTCAGTAAAGTCATGATGCATTTAATTCACATTTTCTTCTGTTCATCCTTCTGTGAAGTGGGTTTCTTGTGGGTTTCCTCTGTAGGCATTAAATGATACTGTTAGTGTTAGAATACTAGTTGATCAGCGCCTAACAATAGTAGCAGCTCTGTTTGCTGTCCAGGGTATTGAGAAAGTCCTCGAATGATCTGGTCTGCTGAGATAATAATGAATGTGCAGTCATGTGAATGGGCTTTAGCTTGGATACAAGACTTGCAAGCCGCATTGTTAGTATTATTAATACATGAACTGGACCTGAAATGAGAAGAACAGAATAACCTCTCTTGTTTTTGGTTGTTTTTTTTCTTCCTAACAGAGCATGTGTGGCAGGTGACACTGCAGCCCAAGGGTCTGGGTCAAGGCAGAGGTAGCAAGTGCCAGTACAGACTGTGTCTCAATAATACAACCATATCTTTGGTCAAGGCCAATTCCTCCCAACCTCAGTATGCAATACAGGTACAGTGGAACTGCATTATTATGTACAGTCAACTCCGCTTAGTCAGTCGCAGTCCTTCTTATTAGTAACATTTTCCACATGACAAAGTGCAGTATTTCTGTATAAAAGTCACCGGATAATCACAGCACCTTGTAATCATAACTTTTCCTATGCTACTGAGGAGATGTGATTAAGGAGAGTTGAGTTGACATGACAGTGCTGATAAAAATAATTCCATTTAATATTTATGTGCTATATGAATGATTTGTTGCTACACCTTTGTGTGACTTATAGTACTGAGTTGCCATGTTTTTGTTTCAATGATTTCAGCCTCATTTCTTCAAGTAAAATTACAAAGTAAATGTCAGCACTCATGAACAGATGTCCTTCTTGGAGCATCAAAATGAACACAGAGATTTTTCTTTCTTTTTTCCTTATTTACAGCTTGTGACCATAAGATCAGTTGCCCACAATGACTGCTCTCTACGGCTGGAAGTCGGAAAGGTGGCACCCACAGGAGAGGGAGAGTTCTGGTTCACAGTGGAGGATTCCAATGTTGCCAAGGACATGCATGCTACATTATTACAGTAAGTCTCTTTGTTGTTGCAGTGGAACCTCAATAATAAATACCCCAGTATAGTTCACCTCATTATTTAGTACGAGTTTTTACCCATATATATTCATTATTATTCTGTCGTGTGGACTTCACTGATAAGTATATCTAAATAATAAGTATACATTTTCCTTTCATTAATATTTGAGGGTTTGACTGTTCCTCATTGAGTTTTTTAAAAACAGGTTGATCGGTCTATGAATAGGATAACAAAAATTTACCACTAAAAATATGTGACAGAAAGATTCAGCCTAGTTTGGAATAGAAAGCAGTAAATTTTGAATTAGATCTGATAATCTGGAAAATATTATAAGGTTTGGATGAATTTTAAAACATAGAGAATCAACCATGACCTGGACCTCTAAGATATGGCAGTACCATAAACTCAGTCTTGTTTCATGTAATGCCACAGACATTATCAGTCAGCTTGGCACTACTGTTTAGATAGAACACTGATATGATGAAACACATTTTGATGGCTCACAGGTTCCTTGTATGATGTTCATCCTCATTTTACTATGAACAGTGTTGTATTTGTAGATAATGCTTACTTTTTTTTTTTCTCTGCGAAATCCAAGATGGTGTCAGTTACAGTTTTCTCCAAGAACATGTTCTGTCATATTTGTTTCTTTCTTTGTCTCATATAGCTACATGAACACTGTGAAAGATCCAAGTGTACGCAAAGAATTTCGCCAGAGAAGAGGAAGCCAGTCAAGGTAAGTGTTAGTTGGCATCCTTAATTTTGAACAATAATAAATATGGATGAAACTTGTCAGTAAAGTTACTGAAATTAGTAAATTGAAGATTACTGGTTACGATCATTTCTGTATGTGGTCATCCATGTAATCATGGCTGCATGAAGTAAAATATGGTTCTTCCAGTTGAATACCAGCCAGTCTAAAAATACTGTGCATAAAATGACCCCATTTAATTGACAAAACTGTGCCAAAATTTCCAGCGTCTTTGCCTCCAGGTCTGCAATGGAATACCTAGGCAGCCCCAGGATTCCCAGCCGTGTTTACAGTAAATTCAATTTTTGAAACAGAAATTCAGTGTGTAAAAATCCATCTAAAAGAAATATAAAATAAAGATTATCAAACAGAATAATATGCAATTAAAAATCACTTTTAACTTCGACTGAATTAAAGACCAAATTTTTGGCCAAGGAGCCCTCCCACGGGAATAAATATCTAAACTTACAAAACCTATGTATGTTCAGACATACAAACATCACACAAACTCACTGGACAATGGAGGGCACAGCACCTGATATGTATAAAGCAGTGATGTTTCTACAGCTCTGGATGTCAAAATCTTTTTTAAGATCTTTGGATGGCATGCTGCCTGCCAGCTAACTGGAGCCACAAATGGAGTTTCTGGAATAGGTAGTGGTGCAAAAAATGGCCCTGTCCTCGGTATAGTGATATTAGTTCCAGAAACATAAATCTTTATCTTAATGTCTCTTCCACAGCATTGACAGACGGTATCCAAGTAAACCGGATCCTAGGCCAGCTTCCTATTACCCACCTAGCACTGGATGGCCTGCGGACGTTAGCTCACCCAATAGTCCAAACTAGTAAGTTCTTAGTGCTATTTGATGTGATTGCAGGGAATCTTTTATAAGGTTGTATTTTTCACCTGACTGGGTTGTGTTGCATCGGGTTGTGAACGGCATAACTTTCTAAAAGTTGGTAGTCAGGCAAGGTTTTGGTGTTTAAAAGACTGAATATCCACATCAAAAGATTTGGGCACATGGTCTTTTGGGGGGCATACAGTCTTTTAAAATAACCTCCCAGAGGGATAGAGGGAATTCAGTTTGGTGTCATTCTGAATGTTGGGGCAGATCTGCAAGATTTTGAACAAATTTTGCAACTTTGCATTTAAAGAGAGTTGGGCTGTGACCTCTTATGTCAGGCGCAGTGATAGTGCGAAAAAGATCTGGCCTTGTGGTCTGTACAGTGCTTACAACATTCAGAGGTATGTATGTGTTGGCTGATCACAGATTGACTCTGTTTAGCACATTTATTCATAAAAATTTTTCTTTTGGCAGAGGTATGTGCTCTACTGAGTGCCCCTCTGGTTTTAATTTAATTTTACATATAGTAAATGAAGCAACTGAATGAAGCATTGAAGCAGTTTTAATTATACAGGCATTGAGTGACATTGATAATTAATTCTGATGATCTCTTTTTATCCTGTCAGCAGCATTATTGAGCTGGATGACACATGCGACATTCATAACATATTAGTTTAATGGAATGCATGTAGCTCATTAATAATCACTAATTACAGTAATGTCAACAGGATGCAATTTGTAGTTCATATTCTGCAGGACGCAATTTTTAGTTCATACTCTTGATTGGAATGTACATGTACATGTCCTCACCTCAGTTTACATGTGTTCCAAAGCCATTTCAAATGAGCTTTGGACTGTCCCAGTCTATGGTTGGATTAGGGAAAAGGGCAAAGTTAGATATGAGAAAGGGTCCACAGATATATGTATGATCCAGAAGTAGCATTCCCATGATATATTTGGTGTACGCTACTTCATATTTGCTATTCAATTAATTGTAACTAGAAACAAGGTCACAGTGTAACTGTAATCATTCTGAAATGCTGTGAAACTCTTAACACAAACTTGCATATAAGCTAATGATTATGTGACAGTATCTGCTCTTGAAAAACATGACTTATTGAAGGATTGAATATCAAGGTGAAAATATTATTGGGTTCCCACTGTGTAATTAAGGTGCCTTTGAAAGAGATAACCCACTTAGTGGTTAGATTATCTGATTGATTGGAAACTTTGTTTTCTTCTCTCAGTCCTCAGGACTCTTTCCCAGGACCATCCAGACCCCGGTCAAATACAGCAGATTCACGGACCTCTCGAGATAGCAGTCATAGTTACCATGATGACGGAGACTGGATGTAAGCCCTTATACATTTGTGCTGTCATGATGATATTCTCGGCATTCTCTTTAGATCATACTAGGCGGGAAAGACGTATCCCTCCATGTCGTAAATTTTTTGAGGGATTTTAGGTTCTTCTCAAATAATGCAGACTTAGGAGTGTAAGAAAGAAGGTGAGATCAGCACATAGTGTATTTTTAGGAAGATTTTGAAATTTTAAAGGGCAGATTGCATGGTGTGGAGAAAACACTGCATCATATGAGAGAGGATTGTTCCTCTGATTTCTTTCTCATGCTTGAGGGTCAGCACTAGGAAATTTCTGCAACCGGCCAGGCACTTTTGGGTATTTTTATGCATTTTTCTTTCTTTTCAGTATCAGATAACTCCAAAACATTGCTATTGTATGTGTTCTCTAAGTTTCTTTTTAGCAACATTTCATTACCTTTGTTCATGTGTCACAAAGAGGGTGAGGAGGTTATGTTGCACATATGTATGTATGCTTGCCGAAGGGCACACTATGTTATGGTTGACTGCTGGACTTGTCTTGTTATCATTATGTGTCTTGTTCTACCACACAGCCCTTACAATGGAGAACAGCCAGAACACATCATTTATGTACCCGAGGACATGTCACCACCACCGTCCCCTGGTGGTTTGGATGGTGAGTTCAGTAGATTCAGTAGAAGATGCCCATCATCAGGGTCCCTGCACCCTTTTGGAATTTCAGGAGCACCTGAAAATCTCCTGGATTTGTTTTCCGGGCAAAATCTCCTGGAAATTGCCTTATATTTATAATTTTCTCTGAACAGTTGAAAAAGCTGTAAGTTTCTGTTGTGTCAAGCAATTAATTGTTCCCATCGTAAAACACTCCGTGATGCCTCGACTGTTCATCACTTTGCAATAGGAATTCAGATTATGTTCCTGGCAAAATACTGAATTAGTCTGTTGGTTCACCCACCCAACCTATTCCAGTACATTCCACATGTCTGGAGTTTCCAAGACCTGCAAAGAAGTTTGGAAGAATGCTGTATGAAACAAAATCTGTTTAAAAGTCTTGGATAATTATACTATGCCTATAGAATGCAGGTGTCATTGAAACTCATCCTTAGTTCTATCATCATTAGTGTTTCATTATGTATGTACAGAAATCAAGATAATACAGCACTTCATAGTATACAAAAGTGTATATTCAGTGGCCCACACATTTACACATGGCTCTGTCTTTCTTAACAGTATCCAGGATCTTAAAAAGTCGGAAACAAAACATCTCGAAGGAAAACATTGACCAACCTGTACACATTCCAGGCTGTATATTCTGAGCTTCCTAGGTCTGCCATCCCATACTTACCTTGTGTCTCAATCTCTTTGTGTTTTTCAGAGGAAATAAATGACTATATGAAGATGGATATGGAGAAAAACAGATCAGGGGTCTCAGCTCCCAGCATGCCCCCTTCCACTACCCCAGCGTCTTCATACTTCACCATGAGTCCACCATCCCACGGACATGGTCAGAAAGGTGAGCCCTTCAAGATCAGCCTTCTTCGTTTGTGTAGTGTCTGGATGTGGTTCTTAATACAGTAAAATAGACAGGTAGTAGTAACTGTTGGGTTTCACATCAACACTACAATCACACTTGCACGGAACCAACACAGTGATATAGTCTATTCTGGTAGATGTGTTTAATATGATTATATTAAGACACTACAACATAAGATGTGTACAGATAGAACGCTCAACACAAACTGACTCTCATGCCGATTAGAACAAAGACGAATAAGGACCACAACAAGGGTGAGCAAGGTTTCTAATTAGAAGTAAATCTTCAGAGCTAGACAGGTGGTGCGTGCATCGGCGACTGACAGTGGACAGCGATACAGGAGATACTAATGATGTGGTGGATCTTGGTTAAGTTAAAAGAGGCAAGAATGGACAGTCTGACGAACACACGAGTGCACATATAAGATAACATGGGCACGACACAACAGTTTGGCTCTTAGTTTCACTAAAGATCACTTAATGCTGCCCCATCAGATCATAACTGTCTGAAGGCAGGCCCTGCTTACAAATAGCTGTGAACAATATTTTGAATGGATGGACGCATTCATATTTCAAACACTAGACGTTTTTATTTCACTTTTCTTTACTGCAACATTCAAAGGGACAATAAACTAGCAGTGTGCTAAGTTTTTATGTAGTAAAAAATGTTTTACTCCAGAAATTCGTAAGAAATGGCTCCTGATGTGAAAATTTCTTCTCAGTTGTTAAAGTGAAATATCCAGCCAGGCTTTGGCTATGGCCCTTACAAAATGAATGAGATGCAGAACTGGCCCAGCCTAATCTGAAAAGATTTAGCACCTGTGTTTTAGGGGATCTAGAGAACTGGAGTTCCATTTCACCTACAGTGTCAATATTCAGTGTTTGTGGCAATGAATACAAGACATGAAAAAGATAAAAATTTCAGGCTGAAATTGCACTGTGAATTTATTTTCTATCGCAAAGACAGTCAGAAATTATGTATGGTACGAATGATGTATCCTATCACATTGATTAACCTGTTTTCTCATTGTACTTCATTTCAGGGGAGATGAGTGCCCCCATTCCTGAAGGGCCCTCTACAGGTTATATGTCGATGCACCCTCATCATGTACCGCCAACCTCTCACATTACGGCTCCTATCCCCATCCATACTCACAGCTACTCGGAGCCCCACCACCCTACACACTCCACACCCCTGCCCACTGTGAGGGAAGGTGGAAGTAAGTATTACGTCTGTAAATGTAGAGGCCATCAAGAATACAGCAGGCCTAATGAACTTGAATACCCGGGAGTCCAGTCCATAAACTTCTGAAATCTTATTCTGGAAGTACTGTGTGAGGCTTAAATAAATTTTATTGAAATCACAGCCTTTTAAGTTTTAGAACTTTTATGCTTAAAAATTTGCTCTCTCTGTTTGACAAAGATCATACATGGTTAAAAATCTCCATATATATGTATATGATATGAAGAAAATAGAAGCAGATACAGGGTCATTATACATAGTGATGATATATGGGATTTTACAGTGTAATATATCCTAATCCAGAAATATTAGGACCATTGCTTTTTTTTTATTGATACAGAGTGTGGCACTTATTGTAGTTTAAAAAAATAACAAAGGTCCTGGCATTTTCCATTAATGTCTACCAGTAAGTGCTTAAATTGAAACCATGTCTACCAGTAAGTGCTTACATTGAAACCATGTCTACCAGTTAGTGCTTAAATTGAAACTATCAGTGTGTGAGATTTATTCCTGAAAATAGAAGAAGGTAGTGAATGTTTCTCAAGGCTAAATTGTTACTTAAACTGTCACTCCTCTCTTTTGAACAGGCAGTGAAGGTTACCTGCCCACAGATGTACCTAGCAGCCCTGCCAGCTCAACAGGGATATTGCGACCTGACCCTGCAAAGTGCATGCTCTCTGATGATACAACCGGGCTCCCCCCTCGAACCTACTCCCTTGGCAGCAAGCCAGTTACTAAAAAGTACCCAGGGTACATTGAAATGGGTCCACGGAAGGGATCAGTAGGAAACGACATGTCTCGAGCCACGAGTGCCCCTCACATTATACACAAAGGTTGGTTTCCTTATTACCAGTTTCCCAGAGATAAAACAATGGAAGTGATTAAGCTGGAACTAATGAAAATGACAATCCTGGGTTCAAAATTTCATTGAGTTTCTAGTATGTTTTCATTGTAAACTTGCTCCGTTTTATTTGAAGATGAAATTCAACTGAAATGTTCCTACAGTATTCGTATAATTGCTTGAATTAATCCTTGAAATGTGGAATGATGGCTAGTAGAAAAGAACAGGTTAGTATATTTTGTCACAAACGGTAAGACTTTTTCCAAAACTGGCAGCCAACTGCACTGTGTAAAAGATGCTAAAATATTATCGCATAATTTCTTATCAGAAGGGGAAAAGGCGGAGTTCTTGATTTTAAATAAAGTGGGCTGACCAGTTTTGAAAAAATTCTTTTTAATTTGTGTACAGTAAGATGCAATTTGTTTTCTGCCAAACTGAAGTGCGTTATGTGCGTTTCCCTTTTCTAGGCCGAAGAGACAGAGAACACATCACAGATTCGCCCACTCCCAGCGCAAGTTCACTGAGCACGTCGGTCAAATCAGATGACTCTGATTCCTTCATGGAGTACATGCCCATGCGACCAAGGACAGCCAGTGACAGTTTTAATTATCGTCCACGAACTTCTAGTTTTGGAAAGCTTCAGCAAACTTGCCGCCCTCGATCTTCAAGCCATGGTCAGGGCACACGCCCTTTCACAAAATTCAGCAAATTAAGTGTTGAGCAAGCCAGAATTTCTCAGGATCCCTTGCAGAGGACGTCAAGGGAATCATCTTTGCATGGATCTTTTGACTCGCTACGTGTTTCGAATGAAAGTCTACGTAGAATGTCTCAAGAGATGAGACAGCCTAGTGGATCAAATGCCAGCGATTATGCTGACATGAGAGGCACACCCTCGCCTCAGATGAAGAACATGAAATCAGACCCAGATGGATATGTTAACATGCAGGTAGGTCCTGGAGGCAGGAAGTCATCGCCACATCGCATGCGAACGGATTCAAGTGGAAGCGGACGGAGATCTGATATTGCTTCAAGTAGCTCAGAGCGTCTTCATCAGCACACACATCTTCAACAGATCAGTGATTACACAGAGATGGCTCCCATCAATGCTGGTGGCAGTAGTAGCGGCAATGGTGAATCATATGTGAATATGGACTATGGTTCACGACATAGTTTCAGCAGTGACACTAAATCTGTATCTTCCTCCTCATCACTTCAGTCCTCTCGTCCGGTTGATCCAATGTACATGAGCATGGATATGGATGGGAAAAACAGGAAATCTGATGCCAGCAGATCTTTGTCAATGGAAAATGTAGACACATATGTGGTGTATGACCCATCTCATGGTGCGAACAAACCTCGAACAGGCTCACTTGGATCAAAGGACAAGAAAATACAAAGGCCAGGGTCTGCCAGGAAGACTTCGTCAGCCTCAATGTCATCATCATCACCTTCTTCTTCGGGAACCATTCACCCACAACCATCTGCCTCAGTGTCCACACGTACCGGCGGCAGCAGCGATTCGATCCGAAAGGCCTCTCGTCAGTCATCGATGGAGAAATATGGCAGTCTGGGCAAAGATTTTAGGAAAAAAAGTGGCTCAACAGGCAGTAGGCCTAACAGCGCTAAAGGGACCTATGGTGTTGCTTTGGGAAAAGATCAGCATATAGCATCTGGTCTTATACCTGTGAGGAAGAATGCAACATCCAAAATTCCTGTTGATGAACCAGCAGATGAGTACATTGAATTTGCCCCGACAGTCACGCTAAGGGAAAGTGATTCACATCATGGACACTCTGCTTTCCCTCATTCTGGATCATCCCTTTCTGCAGCACCCATCTCTAACTCCGGCCGGAGTGGTCCATTTGCCTCAAGCGGGAGCTTTAGTTCAGGTCGCTCACCAATCCCAACACCTACACCTGTTGATGAGGAGGCTTACACCATGTATGACCCTGCACCACAATCATCAACCAAATCAGGTCACTTTCAGCAGCAGCAGCTACAGCCACAGCCACACCAGCACCAGCACGCTCCTGGTGGTTACCACCATTACTCGCAAACAAAGCTTGGGCATTCACCATCCTCATCTATGTCTTATTCGACACAAGCCAAGCAAGTTGCGGCAAAGGACGTGCCCGAGTATGTCGGCTTTGAGCCTGGGGTGATACCATCTTCCTCATCATTTTCCTCCACCTCTGCACCCCACATAAAACCAGTTGAGGCTAAAGATGTGCCAGAATATGTAGGATTTGAACCCGGAAACATTCCCTCCTCCTCCTCCTCAAATACATCCCTATCTCAGCCCAGGCAGGCACCCCCTCAAGAAGTGGCAGAATATGTAGGGTACCAACCAGGCATTGGATCCTACCATGCAGGACCTCAGCCATGCAAGCCAGTCTCCCCAAACTCTGTTGTTTCTTACATTCAGAGCTCTGCAAGTAACCAGCAGAGTGGAACATCTAAACCAAAACAGCCGGGCATGAAACAGCAACACTCATCTCTAGATTCTGCTCCAAAACAAATGAAACCTGAGGCTCATCCAGGGACTCCAAACTCCTCACGTCTGCCTTCCAGCAACAGTCTCACTTTTGATCCCCATTATCAGAGTGGTGGCTCAGTACCTCCTGTGTGGTCAAAGACCCCTCCAGTGCCAGCTCTTTCACCTTCACCCATGACCCCTTCAGTGCCAACCTTGTCCACATCACCAGTGACCCCTCCGGTGCCAGCCCTGTTGCTTTCATCAGGGACCTCACAGGCTGCAGCCCCTCGTCCAGCTGTTGCAGACACTAGTGAGTATCTGAGCTTCAAGCCAGCTGTACCTGTACCGCCACTCCCCACAAATTCTTCAAAAGAGAACACAGAGCCAGTACCAGAATTGGTCAAAGCAGTTAGTTTAGTACAAGGCAGTGCTCCCCCTCAATTGAAAGAGCTGTCCGTGGATGTTGGTGGTGCTGAGCAAGAAGAACACAGCACCAGCACACCACAAAATCTCGGCAGCTCAGGCAGTGGCAGTAATCATCACAAGCAGCAACAGAAACAACAGTCCCGGCAACAGCATCAGCAGAAGCAGCCGAAACAGCAGTTGCAGCAGCAACCATCTCCAGGGTATCAACGCCAAATGTCGGCTCCAACTTTCCACTCTCCAAGTGTCAGAAAACCCTCACCGATAGCACAGGAATCCCAGATCCTATCACCATCTCCTCAGTCCATGTCCCCACTCCCTAGCAATGACAGTACTACTAACTTGCCTCGTCATAAACACCTCAGCGGTTCTTCACTTACCGAAAGCCCTTCTCCAACCGGAACAGAGTCCAGACATAAACATTGGAGCGGGTCTTCAAACTCTTCTGCAAAATCGCGAAGGGTCTCCTCGGACTCTGAAAAATCTCTTCCCAGAGGGAGCAAGTCCGACTCTAACACTTCCCTCAATTCGACTGGTGGCAAAAAGAAATGCCGCATCCCAAGTGGAGAAAAATCGCCAGGGAGTAGTGCGGAGAAGGGTCCCCTTTCTCCATCACGAGGTAGTGGGGAAGTCTTCTGCACCACTTCTGGCAAAGCATTGGAGGCGAAGATGATTCCAGTGACAGCCAAGATTCGGCACAGCCTGGGGGATATGACTAGTGTGGTGGGCGTGGTCAACAAAGAGGGTCAGGGTCACCATGGTTTGAGCAGGCCAGGCAGCACTCCTTGCATGCAAAACCTTGACCCCTGCCCTGATCAGGGGAGCAGGTCAGCAGGCGACACTCCAAGCCCAGGTAGTCTGCAGTTCACAGCTGGACCCAGAAGTCGACATAGCCTATCTGACTTGGGGGCATATCAGCCAGCAAATGCCCCTTCCTCAGGTTTAGGTCCGTTGAGTCCTGAACCAGGGAACAGCTCAGCCAATAGAAACAGTGGCGGAGGAAGTAACAGCGGGAGCGGTGAAAGCTGCGGTAGTGGCACAGACTTGCCTGCCAAGCCCTTGAACTATGTGCGGCTCGATCTGAGTGGTCCAGAGGGCCAGGGTGATGCAGATGGGAGGTCACCACGAGTCAAGAGCCGCAACTCCTCTGATGCTGACGAGAAACAGCCACCGCTGTCTTATGCAGAGATTGATTTTGTCAAGTCTCAGAACTTGAACAGAGCCCTAGCCATGGGCAGTGCAGGTGACAGCAACTCTTTATCAAAATCCTGAGGATAGCTGAAGTTTAGACCAATGTTTTTAGATTATTACAAGACATAAGTAACAGCATACCAATAAGAAGACATCTTTTACCCATTAGGTTGACGTAACTATGGTCAGCTTTCTTGGCTCCCTTTCACAGTATTCTGACACTCTCACCAGCAAACCATTTCTGGTTATACTATAGACAGTAATAGCACTGTTACATAATGTACTCAGTGGTCCAGGGAAAGACTTGGGAGCAAATTAAGGCTGAAGTATTTTACCGTGAATAAAGTCTATACTTTGAATTCATAGAATTGAGGCCTATGAACTAGTTGGTTCATTTCTGCAATACAAGTTTAGTAAGCCTATAATTTGCTTGACTAAGAAAACAAATTCGGCAACATGCCATGTTTACCATGACTTACTCTTGTTTAGTCTTTTAGACTTTCTTCTTTTAGCCATTGTTCTCTGATACAGCCATCCAGATATGGACAGGAATACAGTATGGGTTGATTTGAAAGTGAAAACCTTTACTTTGAAATCGACAGTGCTTTACATATTTATGATAATTTACTGACCAGCATTAAGAACTACCCACTAGAAATCTAGAAAGAATGTCCTTTCTACGGCAGGGATGCAAATATTCCGCTATTTTGATGACACTGATGTTTCTGATATCAAAAGTATTAGTAGTGCTTCATTCCACTGCAGCTGATATAGCTCCCACCCAGCCTCAGCAGTTCTCAATTATTTCTATTCTGTGTGATTTACCTACTACCACCCTGGTTAATGAAGCTGTAGAAAGAACATTTTACACACTTTCCTAGGCATGATAATTGTCCATAAGGACTAGTTAAACAAATTTAAGGATATCACTTAGTAAAGTTTTCAACTTGACTACACTGGGAGGAAAGTTCAGTAGGAATGTGACCATCTCTTGTTCCATTCATAGTGGGGCAGTTTTTAATGCAGGTCAGTATAGAAAAGCATTTGAGATATTTTGCAATTTTGTAAAAGAAGACATCTCGTGTCATGATCTCTAGAACAATAATTCTTTTTATCAACAACAAACCTTTCACTACGTATGTTGCAAATTTACATCTTGACCCTTTGTGTATGGACAGCTCTTAGACGCCCCAGAATATCCCGAAGGTGGCGTTTTCATGTACGTATCATAGAGTGCTCCTATGAAAAGGATAATGAATACAGTGGCATTTTGATGACACCAGTGCTTGAAAAGCATACTGTTGTGAAAGGTTTTAAGCCTACATCAATGGAATGTGAAAGGAAGTTCCACTCAAAGCTTTATAAACATTTCAACAGCCTAGCTTGATCTGGCAGTAAACACTGCTAAAATATATGTGAGTCTTTGCAGTTTCCTCTGAATTACGTAAGTCTCATGTCCACAGTCTTCTTTTATCAAATAACAGTACCGGTACCGTGTATGATATTTTATAAACAGACTATCACTTGATTCATGTATAGGATTTTAGATTTTACCCCAGGGCATTATGTGATGTCTGCCATATTTGCTTTGAAAAGGAAATCTATTTTAATTATTATTATGTCATATGTATAATTTGGATTGATAGTACCTGGTCATATTGATTTGTGATAAGAAAATCTGAACTATCTTGCCGTGTGTATGTCAGTGGGTATGTGACCATGTTATGAAAGTTGAGTCATCTTAATGGCTAGGTGCTTTATTAGGGTACCATGCTTTTTCCACACCATTATTGATTGAACTCGGAAACCTATTGATTTTACTGTATAAAAATGAATTTTCCAAACTACCATTGAAAACACCTTATCATCATCATACAGTCAAATCTATGTAATTACCAGTACCATCCAGTTAATCGTGGCTTCTATTTAATCACAACATTTTGCTGTTAAGAGGATACTGTATGATTCTCTAATAATGTTCTCACATCATCAAAGCTCCTTTTTACAATAAAAGCCGACAGTCCTCTATCGTAATGGCTGCTTTGTGTTTTCCAGTTTTGAGAAAAACAGAAAAAATGTATGTCTAAGAAAAAAATTTAATGAGATGGGCTTCAAAAAGTGTTTTTTGTTTTTTCTGTAAAATTTTGCAATGTATGAGTTACAAGAGTGATGCTGCAGTGCTCTGACTTGATAAGCTAATTTAATCTTTTTTTTTTGGTCAAAATATGAAGTCAGTCAAGAAAAGCCATTTTGATACCAAAAAGGTAGTCTAGAGGAAAGCTTTCATATAGAAATTCTAGAGATTTTATTCACAAGCACAAATTTACCATATCATGATTCTGATCTTAGCAATGGTTGATGTCATGACTTTGCAGATATAAAATGATTGAAGAACACTGGGATCATCAGTTTTGGTGTGGCCCAGCCCTTTAGGACTGAAGCTTTTGTTTAGCCAGGCAGAGTTCGTCCCCCTGAGAGGCTGCTGCTTTTTTCTGGGGATGAAGGCTGACCTGTTTAACAGGGTAATCATTGTTGGAGATAAGAGATAAAATGTGGACCTAAAAGAAAGGAATAACTTTATTTGACCATAGATAGCCAGCCAGGGCAATACTGCACAAATACAGTTTTCTTTATGACACTTGATTTTATCTGGCATAACATTTTCATCTGACCTAGAATCAAAATAAATACCTGATGGTTGGAGGTGCTTTAGCCTTTAATGAAACACAGTCGACTCCGCTTAAGTGCCCATCCTCGGGATCACGGAAAAAGTGGGCGATTAAGCGGAGAAGTGATTAAGCGGAGAAGGTAACTTCAGCCATATTTTTGGTAATGGGGTTAAATTTCTTTGATGTTGTGCATTGACGCCTTCTCGTCGCCAGACTTAGGACAGACTCGAGTTTGACAGTATTATAGCGCACAAAATCTTTGATCTCCGCGGTTTTTCTCATTGGCCACCTCACAGTAGCCCAGCAGACAATAAGGAGTAGGATGGCACGGTTTGGATCGACGGATCATCCACATGACACGTTCTCTGATCTAGCCAAAATCCATCAGACATTCTCTATACAATGTTTACGTTCTCCGCCTCTCTGTGACGGAAGGCGTGGGGGGAGGAGTCTTTCAGCGCATTAGTATTATCGGACGGGAGACGGCGGTGATGCGTAGTGTGGGACGAAGGGGGACAGGTGGGGAGGAAAGACTTATCACACCTATTTCGGCGTGGGAGCTGTCACTACCTGTGTGTGTGCGCCATCCGTCGCGCAGTTAAACCGTCTGTGTACATTTGTTTGTCAACTGTAATCCTTCAACCGCTGATCTATGAATTCACGGGCGCTGAAGAGTGGTCGATTGTCCGGAGTGAGAGGCAGTTATCCAGTGACTTTAATATAGAAGAAATTTGGTTCCCTGGGAAACAAAGCCATAAGCGGAAAAGGCGATTAAGCGGTGGGTGATTAAGCGGAGTCGACTGTAGTTACTTTTTTTCAGTTCTTGGTTAGGTCATGGCACTTTTTGCTACAAGGGGTATCAGGCTGTCTCTGTCTCCTATATGATCATAAGTTTTGGACACTCCATATGAGCATCCACATGGGGAAGGAACAAGGGTCGGTCAGATTCGGGAAAAGGGGCAGAGTGAGAATGGGCCTTACAGTGAACAAGATACGTTTAACTGGGGCTTTCGTTGATGAGGGCTTTGTTTGACAAAACACATCTTGAAGGATAAGCAGTGATTATTCGATTATATTGACCCAATGCTCCAGTTTTCTTTTTTTCACTCACTGCAATAGAAAATATCACATTAATTTGGTTCATAATGGAACCGACAACGTTCAAATGTGTAAATGCAGATTTTCATGGAAATCTTGTGTCGTATATTTTATCTCTACTCGGCTGCACGGTGTTCATGCATAAGAAAACGATCACAGGATTTATATTACCTCCATGTGTATTATTAATCGGTGCTGTAAATTAGCTTTTCACATTTTGCTGATGGGATTCTGTAAGTCATTCATTCAAATCTTGATCAAAATTAAGATATTTTTCAAGTCCACTGAGTTACTATTTGGATTACTCTCTGACGTAGAGAAACTAATAATATAAAAATATTGGTTCTTTCAAGTTCATTTTTTTTTCCTTCATACTGCACCTCCTGCATTTTATTTTTGCTTATGTTTGTATGTAGGTATGGTGTATGTATTGTTTTCTAACATTACTTGTTTTATGAAGGCACTGATCCTCAGATGTGAGATAATTCTGGTTGGATTGGATACATGTATCAGTATAACTATCAAGAGATTTATTATCTGGTGTTTAAGAATTAACGGTACACTTCATGTGTGTCTGTGCTATAAATTTTTTTTTTTTTTGGCTTTTGCGTCATGTATTTGAAAGAAGTAATAGTTCTGATATTTATTAAGATTCTGTAGCTTTGACTTATTAAAAGGTGATGAAAGAGTGCATCTCATAATGCAGATGGTGGGTACAAGGTTCTCTGCCAACTGATGTTTGCTTTGTCAGATATTCTTGTCATTTGTGTATGTGTGTGTGTGTTTGTGTTCATCTCCACCAGAACAGATTTCATTGTTTTATTCCCTGATTTCTTTCCCATGCATTATGATTAAATCCTGAGTCCATCGCGTCCTTTACTGAAAGTATAGCCATGACATGTGGCGATTATATAATACTGTTTATTCACAACCTGCATCTAAAGACTGCACATAAATTTTCATGATTTACAGATGTGTGGATGACTTGAAAATAGTCTGTAATACACACCTTCAGGAGGAGTGAAATTAGGTACATTTTCATGAATTTTTTTTTATGTCACGACAACAATGCTTGCACATAATTAACATCATAACGCACTGTGCAGGGTCATCAAAGGGATTTTGAAGAGTCTGTTTTTACTGTGAGTTTGGTTAACATCTTTGTAGGAAGCTTAAATGTGTTTTTTTCTTTATAAATTCAGTTTTAGAGATCAATTCTGAAATCTGGTGCTGTATTTTAAGTCCTATGTATTTTTGGAGCTGTGCTTTGATTTCTGTCTGCATTTTATCTGGTATAGCTGTAGATGAGTGTTTAGGAGGAAAGATTCTTCAGCCAGTTTGTGAGCAGAACTGCCATGGCTGTATTATTTTGTTGCTAAGAGTAAAAGTATTGAAACAATATGTCTTGCAGCCAGCCAATATGACACTAACAGTGGTACACTAGAAACTGAGGTTTCAGGCTCTGTGAGTGAGTTAGGCCATCCTAGTATCAAATGTTTGTTTTTGCAGAAATCGAAACCAATACCATTTTTCACACAATGATGTTGGTTTCATGAGCAAAAAACCAGTAATTTTGCTTGAAGCAGGTATAGGTTACTTATATATGGTAAAATTGATATGTAATTGCTATTTTCTCAGAATTTTGCTCATTGGATTTGGGTGACCTCTTGCCATTTCAAATATCCATGACTGCCAGAAAGGATTAACAAAAGCAATTTTTTAACAAATAATTGCTGTTCAAGCATGTCGTCAACTCAACTATTTTATAATGTTCAGATAAAATCAAATGATTGTTTTTGTAGAAACGAAATTAACAGTAATGTTTGTACTACCTCACGACTACCCATACTCCCAAGATAATTTTTACCTCAATAGCAAGAGTTAAGAATGATGAACAGTCAAGCATGAATACCTCAAACACATGTAAGTTGAAATCATGGTTCTCCGGAACAAACCTATCAGACCCAAATTTATTTCTCTCTACTAGTGCTGCATGTAGTCTTTGAAATTCGGCAAATTGGTTCAAAAAAAGATGGCCAGAAAACATTCATTATCCATGCTTGACTAGTACACAGTGCCCTTTGTGCAAAACAGGGATTAGTTGGACATACATAATAACAAAATATTCTGGGAGCTCACAGAAATTTTCAGGCTTGTTTATCCATGGTCTGGGTCCCATCTTTATTAATAATGGAAAGTGCTGGAGGTCATATTGGTTGCAGCCTCTGACCATGATGTGAGTATTACGCTTCATATAGTTTGACTTGAATGTTTTGTGGATGACATCAGTGCTATTCAACAGTATGATGTTACAGTTTATGGCATAGGCCAAACAGGTTTAAATGGACATGGGATGGAGTTTTAAAATCATTACAGGCAGAGACAAAGTACCACTGGTGTTACAAACTGATCTTGTGTGAAGACTGGATTGTTTATTTGTTTGGGTAGTGAGGAAAAGAATGCTTTTGGGTTGCAAACTTGATGCTGAATGATATAATTTGTACTGGCAAACACTGGGATCCATTAGAAGGCTAGCAAAGAATGATGTGAAGAGAATGGTTTTTGTGAAAACGGGGTCTGATGTTAGTAATATTATGGGGTGAAAATGTTTATGGCTTCATCTTTTTCTCAAACTAGATCACCTTTGTGACAGGTATACTTTACTTTTCAGCAGCTAGCTTGTCTGTCATAAAATGACTTGTAAGTAAGAATGACTATTTGTGCTCCAGAAAGTTCCTATACAGTAGGATCCCATAAAACTCTTAAGGGAGAAACGACAGCTGAAAATGCCTCAAAACTGAGAAAATGAGATTCAATTTTTTCTATCCCTTAAGCTTTTGTGAGGACATGTTCAGCTTACTTTGACATCTAAACAGTGTTTTTCATTTACTGTGTCAATTTCTTCCCAATTTTTCTCAGCAGACTTTCATCTTGCATTTTGCTAATGCTTGCTAGTTAGCAGATAGATCATCCTAATATTTTTCTTAGATATTCTTCGTTATATTGTCAAAAAATATATGTGATGAATTTTTGATGTCTCCGATAGTTTTGATTTTATCTAACTTTCAACATTTTTCAAAATTTTGGGTGTAGCATGATAGTGTACTTGACATTCAGCAGATATAAACTAAAAAAGATGTCAAAATTTCATCATATCATTTTGTTAATTAATAGGGGATGATTTTTTTTGAAAGCTAATTTTAAGCTCAGCTTATTGATGAAAAAGAAAAATTGTTAACAAGAATCATTATCATAGCAGAAGACATTTATATATTATGTTGTTGGATAGCGTTTTTTAAAATGGTGTTTGGTGCTTGTTTTTTCTTCTGTAAATGCTTATTAAATTGGGTCAATACTAGCTGACAGCTGTAGTTTCTCCCCCTAATTCTGGGTACCTGTCCGTAATTTCCACTTTGTAAAATGTTGGAGCTCTTTAAGTGGAAGTCATCACAAGGGGAAAAAAATACTTTTAATCAGATCATTACAAGAATGCTGGGTTTTTAATTTACTGGATGTGTTCATTTAAAAAATGCTCGGTACAAAACTAGCGATATTAGGAATCATTTTGCATGTCTGGACATTTTCACACTTTACTATGCTTGGTAAGAAATGTGATAAGTGTTAATCCTAAACACAAGCCCAGATTATCGCTTGCACCAAATCAAGTCTCCAGGCCAGCGATCCGCATCCCTATCACATTCAAGGCTAGACAAAAGCTAGTTATTCATTATTACTAGTAACCGGTCACAGTGTAATCTGTTGCATCGCATAGTCTGGAACCAAACGAGCCTTATTTTCCCTAATACATAGTTGGAAATGCCCCTAACATGGAAATGATTAAGCAAGCATTGTGAATTTCGTGTTCAGCATGTTCAGGTGTATATGAGATTCAAGGGAATGAAGTCCAATTATAATTTGATATTTATCTCTCATAGCAGCCTCGTAGGAATTTGATGAGCACAAGTCACATGCCTCTGAATTTTGCCCGAGTGAGAAAGTGTATGTTTGAGCATTGAATTTTAAGTTTATATTGTTTAATGCACTAAGTGATACTTGCAGTCATGTAAATTTTGATCAAGTTCCTGGTCTTTTCATCAGTGCTGAAGTTGTGTTATTGTGCGTACTTGCTTTACCCCCAGCACAACATTACTGGTTTCTTGTATTCCTGATCCCTTGCATTATATTGTTCTATCTGTCGTGGTCATGTCATTTTGATATTGATGTAAATAGATAAATGTTCAATTTGATGCGGACAATATCGTTGTGTTGGTTGTTGACTTAATAAAGTTCAGCTCACTCATTTGTAATGCAACACGGATTTTGGTTGTTATTTATTCCATTAAGCACTTACCTTAGGATTCCCACAGTTCTGGATAATCCTGGAATATGGCAAAATGCCCTCTGATGTCTTCGGAAATCCTGGAAAACTTACTAGTTTTCAGGAATCAGTCCTAGCAGCTCAGAAAGTGCTGTGAAGGCTGTTTACGAAGTTGCTAAAAAGATCATTTTCTTTTTTTCAGCTTCCGGGCCCATAACCTTCAACCAGGGCCTGCCCTGCACTTACTGGGGACCCCCTACAGCTCCCGCCCCCTGCTATTAAAACCTATAAAAAAACATTAGAATCTGCAAAAACAACCTTGTTCAGGCAAATATAAATACAACAAGAAAATGACACTAGATTACGAGATAATACGAGATTACATAATTACGAGCTCTAAATTATCATTAAATAGAAATGAAAGTTAAGCAGGTTTCGTTATTTGTGATGCAGGTATTTGATAAAAGCGAAGGGAAAGGCATAAAGCTCAAGGATTTACAAGATCTGGAATAAAAATCAGAATATATGGTAACTATTTTCTGTGTACTTGATGATCATTGTTTCAGTTTTCTGACAATTGATCAAACATTACCCTATGATTATATCTAATGTCCTCTGACAAAAGGGCTTACATTTATATTGGTTTCCTCCCAAAATTAATTTTGCAGTCATGATCTATGTATCCACACTAATCCCCAAGAAAAATATTTTGCGAAACTACAGCAGTCCTTAATATCATAACCCAAAATGGACAAAGACTTTACTTGAAACAGAGTTACATTCAAATTGTCAGTTTTGGCAAAGATCAGCCCTTTGTCAGAAGATGATAGAAATTGCAAAATGATTCATGGTTCAGAAGGGCTAGGCTTACTTTTAAAGTTTTTCTTTTTCATGGTTGGTGGTACATAATGAACTGGATCGGAATAATGTTAAAAGAGTGAACCTTATACAGTTGGGTTTTTTTTTGTAAGTACATCATACTCAACTTTCAATTATACAACATTTTACAATTATCTTAGGCTGGAAGTGAAGGACAGAAAAAAAACATGCAGTGCAGAGCGCTTTTAATTTCAAGTTCAATAATCCTTGTGTTAAGGCATTGCGGTAACCACAGGAAACCCCAAAACAGTTAGTGTTCACAATGTGCAAATATGATGATAATGCATATGTCCACTGATCTTTTGCAGACCGCAATAGCAGGCTTTGATTTGTTACATGCAGAATGATCATAATACCAGGAAATGCCATTTTGCACGTCTGCGGCTGCCATAACATTGTGTAAGAGAGATGAAATTGAAAATAAAAAGCTTTCTGTTCACTACTGGATGACGAAATGGGACAGATTAAAAACAAATACAGCATGAAGCAGCACATCAACGGAGCCAAGTTTACAATAATGGTGTTATCTTGCAGGTGATGATGAAAGTGTTTTGTTATAAAGTGTTCAGATCCGTCCATCCATCAATTCATCCATCCATCTGTCCAACATGTATTTATTTATTGTCGTTTACGGCAACAGTACTCTTCAGTAAGACGAAAACTTAATGTCTATCTAATAAATTATTATACAGTGTTAGTGATGATAGTAATTCATTTAATTCATGGTGTGGGATAATTAAAAAAAAAAGGAGAGACATGAAACTGAAGGAATGAAAAACTGTTGACTTGATTGAACAAAATATATCTGGCACTCTAACAGTGCCCTCTCTTCCCACTTCTCCCCTTTCTTTGATTTCTGAAATCTTTCTATCAAGGTCTAGATCAATGTATTATGATCATAACCCTCTTTGAATATTCTGTTAAGAGTTTTCACTTGAAGTAACAAAATGCATTTCGCTTAACTTTAATGTATCTTCAATATTATCGATTTACATTGCTCTCCCTCCCTACCCAAGTCCTTCTATCAATATGTAGATCAATGCGCTGTATTATGATCATAATCTCTTTGAATAATATTAATGTTGGAAAGAGCTGAATTTATTCACGCGTTCTTCGTAATCAATGCGACCATGAGAGAAAAAAACTAGCCGAAGTGTGTATAGTACGACTATGAATCACTGCTAAAATTAGAACAAGATAGGGGAAATGCGCATGCGTTATGAACTTTCTTCTCTCAGACGCCCAATTACAAACGATTTTATCAGACTCTATTTTTAGAATGTCAACAAATTGATCTCGAAGTTACCACGAGGCTCTGGTCTGCTGATGAAAGCCTTACATTCCGAAAAGATTTTAGATTGGCATGGACGTTGTCTCGAAGAAGAATATCGAAGTTAACTTCGATATATTTCAGGAAATCACTAATGAGTCGATACATCGAAATTAAAACAAGAGACCTTTGTTGATGACAATCCACTACTCTCATAAGACGAGAGACCACCAAGGAGAGGGGGATAGGGTGTGGGAAGGGGTTTGAGGAACGATTTTTCTTTTTGTTACAAAGTCTAAATAAAACGCCATTTTAATTTGCACCCTGGATTATCCAGGATTGCAAGGGCAAAGTTTGGGAGGGGGGGAGGGGGTGGGGAGATAAAACAGCCGTTCCTAAAATGTCTTGAGTGTCTTAGCAAGGCATAGCCTGAAAAAAACAACAACGTGTCTAAGGATCGGAAATCATCAAATCATCGACGAGTCTTTTCAAAGTGTTGATATATGAATATTTAGAGATCGATTCGTCCACTCCTAGTTTTAGGATCCTTCTATTTGTTCCATTTGTTCCAAAAGAACTGCTTTAAAAGGAGAGAACTTTAGAATAAGCTAGAACAGGGAGAAAGCGAGAACTGTGAGGTCTGAAGCTCATAATTATTTTAACTCCATAACAACTTGAGACAAACATCTAAAGGCAAGTTTCGTCATTGAATAACCTGTATAATTTCACATGCTGCAATATCTGGCATTACTACAGTGCTGCGATAGAAAATGTTGCAATGTTTGATTGTGATCACACAAAGGATTTCAGATGAAAACTTGTCGTCGTTTGGAAACTATAATGTGTAAAATTTGAAGAGAAATATAAAAAAAAGATAATGATTCAGAATAATATTAAGCTTACAATTAAAAGTTATGCGAGACCAGGAGCTAAAATTTTAAAAAAAAAATCGGCCAGGGGACTGTTCTTGTGGCATACAACCTATAAAAGCAACTACACAGGAACACAAAAAGTGTATGTATGTGTGTATTTTTGTTTGCCTTTATAGTTGCTTTTGTAGGTTTGATTTCGCCGAGGAAAGTCCTTCAACGGTAAAGTAGGTTTTCAGCTTCTAGCAAAGACTATGATGTTATTTTAGAATCTTTGCTACCAGTGTAGTCTGACTTTCAGTAGTAAATTATATTATTCTGATTTATCGCTTTATTTTACGTTTGTCTTAGATAGGATTTTGCACACTGTGGTTTCTATCTTTCCCACCCGCATCGCAGCCTCTTTATCTTTTCATCACTGTTGTTGTTTTTGCTCTAGACTTTTGGCATCATACTGGGACTGGGACAAGGTTTTAAATGTTTTTTGCGAGCTTTACCCCTTTAAGTGATAAAACAAAACGGTTTAAATTGCTATAGCTTAGGAATAGGATCATTGTGTCAGATGCCTTAGGGGGACACTGACAGTAGGCCCACATACAGGGGCTGCCCCGAGTGACGTTTCCTCTGCAAGGGGAAATAACAGAGATAATGTGACTCGGTTTCAGTTAGCCACATATTGTAACCTCCCTTGAATAAATCAATTTCACATTATTTTTATCCTTTTATGACAATAATTTCATGTCTTGTTTCTATGCAAAATGTACACGAGATAAAGGAAAAGATGGATTGTGAAGTAAATGAAGACAAACCCCAATATTAAAAATTGTATAATCATTGAAATTCATAATGCAAAACGTGAAATTTGCCGGTGCCGTGCTCTTTTCACTAAGCATCCTTTCTCCAGTTTAAATTAAGAATGCTGAAATACTTCATGAATTCTAACGTGAGTGCACCAAACCATAAGCATCAGCATTAACTTTTCTGTGGTTACGTTTTTATAAGATCTTTGATGAACAAATATGGCAACTTTATGAACAACTTGTGTCACAGACAAACAAAAATAAAAATGTGTGGTCACAATTATCTATCCAGACTGACATTATAAACAATCGAACCTACCACCGTTGTGTCGGCATCCATCGCCTCACCGTCAGTTCGCCTCGCCTTCTCAAAAAAAAAAAAAGCAGCTTAGTGGCTGGAGTCTTTCTAGAAGCCGGACAGAAGACTAACAATAATAGCGCTAGGCATGAGACTCACACACACAACAGCTTCCCTAACCTACACAAGCACATGCACAGGTACTTCTCTTTACTCACACTGACAGTTATTTATTTCACTCTTCTTTCAGATGGCAAAGGGTCCAGCAATCGGTATTGATCTGGGCACGACTTACTCATGCGTGGGCGTATTCCAACATGGGAAGGTGGAGATAATCGCCAATGACCAAGGAAACAGGACAACGCCGAGTTATGTGGCATTCACCGACAAGGAGCGCCTGGTGGGCGACGCTGCTAAGAATCAGGCCGCCATGAATCCCAGCAATACCGTTTTCGACGCCAAGCGACTCATCGGTCGCAAGTACGGTGATCACACGGTGCAAAACGACATGAAACACTGGCCGTTTCAGGTGGTGGAAGTCGACGGACGTCCCAAGATCATGGCCGAGTACAAAGGAGAGCAGAAACAGTTCGCCCCAGAAGAAATCAGCTCTATGGTCCTAACCAAGATGAAAGAGACAGCCGAGGCGTACCTCGGTCAGAAAGTGACGGACGCTGTAATCACAGTTCCAGCATACTTCAACGATGCCCAGAGACAAGCCACCAAAGATGCCGGAGCGATTGCTGGTCTGAATGTTCTTCGAATCGTCAACGAGCCAACGGCAGCGGCTTTAGCATACGGGCTTGACAAAGGACAGCAAGGGGAAAAGAATGTCCTTATCTTTGATCTTGGTGGTGGAACATTTGACGTGAGCGTCTTGACCATCGATGAAGGCTCCATGTTTGAAGTAAAAGCTACATCTGGTGACACTCATCTGGGTGGAGAGGACTTCGACAACCGCCTGGTCTCTCATTTCATGCAAGAGTTCAAGAGAAAGCACAACAAGGACATGAGCGGAAATGCTAGAGCTGTGCGACGCTTGCGCACAGCGTGCGAGAGGGCAAAGAGAACCCTCTCTAGCAGTGCCGAGGCCTCTGTCGAAATAGATGCTCTTTTCGACGGAATTGATCTATACTCAAAGATATCAAGGGCCAGATTCGAAGAACTGTGTGCAGACCTGTTCAGATCAACCCTACAGCCTGTGGAAACTGCTTTGAGAGATGCCAAACTTGACAAAGGCAGGATTGACGAAGTCGTCCTCGTTGGAGGCTCAACCCGGATCCCAAAAATACAAAAACTTCTCTCGGACTTTTTCAGCGGGAAAGAACTGAACAAATCCATCAATCCAGACGAGGCTGTGGCTTACGGAGCTGCGGTCCAGGCAGCCATTCTCACTGGAGACAGAAGCGACACCATCAAGGATGTTCTGCTTGTTGATGTTACGCCTTTATCTTTGGGTATTGAAACAGCTGGCGGTGTGATGACTTCTCTTGTCAAGAGAGGGACTACCATTCCAACCAAGACAACTCAAGTCTTCACCACCTATGCTGACCACCAATGCGGTGTGCACATTCAAGTGTACGAAGGCGAACGAGCCATGACCAGGGACAATAACCTGCTGGGTAACTTTGAACTGGTAGGTATTCCCCCTGCACCAAGAGGCGTTCCACGTATCGAAGTCACTTTTGATATCAATGCCAATGGAATCCTGAATGTCACTGCTGAGGAAAAGAGCACAGGAAAGTCGAAGAACATCCAGATCAAGAATGAAAGTGGCAGACTCAGCCAGCGGGACATTGACAGAATGCTAGCGGAAGCTGATAAATACAGAGAGGAAGATGAGAAACAAAAAGAGCGCGTTTCGGCCAAAAATAATTTCGAGAGCTATGTGTTCAGCGTAAAGCAAGCACTAGAAGCTGCGGAAGATAAGCTGAGCTCTCCCGACAAGGAAGTCCTGATCAACGCTTGCAGTGACGCCATCAAATGGCTGGACAACAATTCACTGGCTGAAAAAGACGAATTTGAAGACCGGCTGAAGGAACTTCAACGAATCTGCTCCCCTGTCATGGCTAAGCTGCATGGTCAAGGAGGAGACCAAACCGGACCAGCTGACAGCCAGCGTGATGGGCCATCCATTGAGGAGATGGACTAAACACTGATTTCAGGGGTCTTTGCTTGGCAATAGGCCTACCGCGTGAATTATGACAGCATATTAGTAGTCATTTAGTTAACTATTTTGCCACTAATCAAGACTATTATTTGATCAACTAAGCCTTAATTGTTACTGAGCGACAAGTAGGCCTACTTAAACATGCATGTTATGTTGATATATATCTTCACTTTTGTTATGTGGTATATTCATGTGCACAAACAAAATCTAATTTTTCTGTGTGCCGTTCTGTTGTTAAGAGTTACACTTATTGAGTAGATAGGGTGTATTATTTAGAGAACAGCTTACCGCTTCTTAAATGTAACATTAACTTGTTTTTATTCCATGAAATTCTCTTTCAGTCACTTTCTTTACAGTATGTAAGTGTAACCCATATTCTGTGCTGTTAATGTCATGCAAAGTGTGTAGCAACATCCCGTACACAGCAGCAACCAAAAGACCAAAAGCAGTAGCAGAATACGACTTTCAAGCCCATATACTAAAAAAATCCGCAAATTGGTTGTGAAGAATTGTAGTGTAAGCCTACCTGTCTGTAAGGTAAAGTTAGGAGCTGGAGCGCTCACCCCCTCCTCCTCCCCCCCAAAAAAATCTAAACATTGANTCTATTGGGCAATTACATTATTATTTTCCTAAAGCTGGCATAGTTTTTTTCTTAAAATTTATTAGATTGCTGTGTATACTGTTCCTATGAGAGTTATTGTTACTTGTTTTGTCGTTTCTCAGTTCATATTATGATGATGACTTTTGCCACTGACTTCAACAATGAACGATGCTGCTGATATTCTGAAAATGGCTTCTGGTCTTTGGATGTTTTACTCCTCTTCTCTACCCCCCC
>JAWQUT010000045.1:2806904-2853478 GCA_033807755.1 Ellobium chinense | reverse complement strand
TCTTACATTACCAACCTTCTCCTGTAGGAGTTTCCTTAGCGATTTTCAAAGTCTGTTAATTTTAAGCACTAAGACACTCGTTTTATTAAATGAAAATTCACAGAAATCAGAAGTCACATAAAAAGTGGACGAGTCGACTGCCATAACATATAAAATACTTGAAAATACAATGAACATGATGTATTTTTACGTTTCATAATATTTCATTTTTTGTGTATATGTGTGGTCACTTGCCAATCACTATACATTCATAACATAAACATAATAATCTAATAATCATAAAAAAAAATACTTTTTCGCTACACCACCTCTTCTTAACTGTCTACCTGCCTGTCACCCTGCTTGCCTGCCTGCCTGCCTGCCTGCCTCCCTGCCTGCCTGCCTGCCTGCTTGCCTGCCTGTCTGTCTGTCTGTCTGTCTGTCTGTCTGAAATTAAAAGAGAAGATGAGAAATCAGTTTGACACGTGATATACGTGTAAAATTAAGAAAAATGCATTAATTTTAAAACTATCCCTCATTATTCTTTTTAATTCTTTACAGTTTGTGCAAATATACTTGAGGCGGTCAAACCCATTTATAACGCTCACGGTTATAACAAGAACCCGATTTTTAAAGGCAAAAATTCTAAATCCTTGTTCTCCTCTCTTCTTTGTCACTGAGAAAACAGTCTTATCATGACGGGCTTGGAAAAAAAGAAAACTCTACGTCTTACACGTATACGTCTCACAAATAGTGACATTTTTAGCAAGACTAGTGTAATTTGACAGCTGATGCATCCATAAAACCAAGCTGAAATAATCGTTTAGTTGCGGCGTGCGCTTTGACTTCACAGCCTGCAAAGACTGAAAGGCGAACAAGGTTTTGGGTTCAGAAGTGATATCTACGGATACCTTGCTCAGTGTTTTACCTATAGGCTATCTAGGTATAATATATCAGTACAACGACACACGGTTAAACTGGCCAAATTTTGAAAGTCTTGGTAACCCTGTTATAACCGAATTCTACTGTGGTTTGATTGTTTGCATACAGGAATTCGGAAAAGGACAAAATAGCAGCCGGAAACTTCTGCAGACAGGAGTGGCTTCTTGTCGCGCAAATGATCAAAGCCTGAAATATTTCGCTCCAGTTTATCATATTTTTAAATCTGTTGTTCTTTCTAATGAACGCGCGAAGTGACCGAAGATCATAATTACATTATATTGTCTGGATTACGAACAGTAATAAATCGGTCTAATGTGTCGTCTGGCCAGGTAAAGCTTGTGTTCTGGGAAACCCGCCGAGAGAAGTGTCGAAATCCAAACAACTTCGCAATCGCAACACTTTACCCGAGTTTACCCGGACGTTCACGAAGTTCACCTGGATCTAAGACAGCCCTAGGCTGCCACTTCGATTTTTGCTACTCACTAGATTCGAGGGCCACATTTCACCAAATTTCACTAGATACTTTAAAATTTTTTGAAACAGTTTGGTGCTTTACATATGTTATTTAAATGCATATCTCAATCATAACAGGGGCAGATAAAGTACTAGAGGTGTTAAATGAACAAATAGTCACAATCACGGGGAAACAAACCCCGTAAAACTTCTTCATTTAGTAGCATCGCCCAGACTTTAAGAGCCTGACATAATAATTTGTGCATGAAGGGAACTTATTTTTTAAAAAGGGTTTCTGAAATTATCGCTTAGGCAGTGCTTTCTTTGTGCTTAGTGTGAGCAGTCGGGAAATGTGTTAGTCAGAGTCACACTAGGTGAACACTAGGCTCACACGTGAAAGTTAGGGAACATATTCAGGCAATATATTTAAGAATTAAATTGCTGTGAAGTTGTCGTCCCTGTGGTGTAGTGATAGCACGTTCAGAATTACGAGCTGAGAGACCCTGGGTTCGATTCCCAGTAGGGACAAGAAATTTTCTAGTGGGGTTTTTCTTTTTCTGCCCTTCCTCTCAAAATTAATCTTTCACAGTAATTTAATAAAATACCTGGTGACACACTTCCCAAGATAATGTGTAACATTCCTCCCCCTTAATATAGAGAATAATACAATATGCCCTGCCACCTGATTGCATTAGGGTAATTAGGCTGAGTGTAGGCTATAATTTAGTAAGCTGTCTCAGCCTAACTGTTACTTGGGGGTGTTTCCTATGATCATCGAGAGGCAAGTACGAAGTAAAACATTACTAAAAATTGTGCAGGAGAGTGTTTATGAAACTAATCTTATGAAAAAAGTATAAAAGGAATTACATAAAATATCAACTGGTTAAAGACTTATTGTCCCATACTGACTTCGGATATGTATGAATGGAGCAGCATGCTGAAGACAAAAATACAGTATCATTCTATATGAATTTAGAAGACGTCAAACACACCGTTATAGATAGGCATGGAGGGAAACAGTAGCAGCAAGAAGCAACAACAAATTGTATAATTAAGAGCACATGAATGTTAAATCAGACCTGTGTAACCGGGTGGAAAGGTATAATAAAAAAAATATATTAATATTGAGGGGAAGGAATGTGAGCTCAGTCTGGTAATTTTTAGAAGCTGTTACATATTATTTAAGGAAGTGTGTCACTAGGGATTTTACCGAATTACTGTGAATGATACATTTTGAGAAAAAAAGGCCCAAAAAACCTACACTAGAAAATTTCATGCCCCTGCCGGAATCGAACCAGGGTCTCTCAGCTTGTAAATCTGAACGTGTTACCACTACAGGGACACTAACCTCATAGCAATTTAATTCTTAAATACCTCCTGCCCGAATCGGTCCCTAACTTTCACGTGTGAGCCTACTGTTCACCCGTAACCCTGACACATTTTCCTACTGCTCACACTTGAAATATGAATGTAAATTTAAACGTATGTCATCATAAAGCAACGACAATGTCTCACACTAGGATTAGACTAATTNAACAAAAACAGGAACAGGAAGTAGACCAAAGTTCGACTGCTATTTTTTTCTTACCGAAGTGATGAGGTTCAAGAACTTATCAGGGTATCGTATCCTGAACATTGTTGGTAAAGACGTGGACTCACTGGACGTAGGAACTTTTTGTGGAAGAGCCATAACTTAGGAATCCTATTAGTATACTCTAGTTGCTTAAATTGGTGAGTGACATAGATCTAGACTAGAGACTGACTACCGGTAGTCAAGGGGGAGGAATTCGAATGAGATCATCAGTGATCACCTGTTCACAATCACATCTGATGCTCATCGTCTCGACGGACATTAGACTAGTCTAGGTCTAGATCTAGACTAGCCAAACCCGACTCGACTGACACTCCTGTCACGATGGCCATTATGGTTACGGTAAAAGTTAGGGTTAGGTTTAAGAGTAGGATAGGGAAAAGGTTTGGGATGTATGATGTATTAATAATAATAGGCAAAAGTTCGGGTTAAGGATGTGAGCCTCCATAGTGACACAGTCATTCAGCCTTCGCAAGTCTTTCCGATCTAGTCTAGGAATCTAGTCTCTTATAGATCTAGATAAGCACTAGACATAGATCTAGGTCTGTTGAAATCTGGTCAAGATTTCAGTCTCGATCTAATTCTGGGAGGGAAGTAGAAATAGACTAGAGACTCGATGAGAAAGAGCTGAGACTTTGAAAGAATTAGAAATATCCTCGAAGTGCCGGTAACTGCCATCATATTAATTATTATCTGCTGCGATTTCCCTACTAGATTTGCTTATAGAATCTTATCAAACTTTGAGAATGAAATGGATGTCCATCGGTGTCTCCGTCGATATTTCGCTACCTTTGGTCTTGTGCCGATTATCGCTGTCCTACTTTTAAAACAATATGCAACAGTCTTTGTCATAGGTACAGATTTTTCTTGTACAGCCGGGTAAAATGGCTTCCCAAAAAGCCATTTTTCCCTATGTAAGGCGTAAGGGGAAATCGCTGCTTGTCGATCATTGGGGAAAAGATGTGAAATGTCAGATCAAGTGCATAAGATGGATGGTTTTATTCTTTTTAGTAGTAAAATTATAGGGTTGTTTTTTTTTTGTGTCTACACCATGTGAGGGGAAATAAAAAAATAGTGTCTCACTCTCACTATTAGGGAAAAACACGTGACCAGAGTGGCAACACTGACATGTGGCCTGCTGGTTCACTAATGTTAGAGAATTGCAACATTCTTAATTTTTCCCCAACAAAGAAAGTTGTTTCCATGAGAAATGTAACAAGACAGATTTCATATAACTTCACTGAAAATCAGATTAATCACTCTGTTTTTCAGTTTACACAATATGTTATCAGTAATTGCAATTTTCATTTCACAAAGCAATAAAATATCACTATTGTTGTATCGCCTCTTTCATTGACCAAGAATGTATAGCCTGGTCTTGATAAATTGATACAAACCTCTAAATAATTTCCCTTTCTGCCATTCTGAATTATTCTGTTGGAAAAACAGATGAAACACCGCCTGCTGTCATAATCCAAGAGAAATCACTATTAATTATTTCAAGAGAAACTAGTTGCAAGCGGATGAGGGCAATTAATGGCACGAGCTGATTACTGGTACTAGAGGATATATTGAAGTCACAGAGATTAGATTAATGCATCATTCAGATATCCAATATCTCCATTGGGCTACAACATCTCCACCTGTGCATTTATTTATCATTATGACATACTGCAGAGCTGACAACCGTCCCGATAAAATCGGGACCTTTCCGATTTTGCATTTTGCCCCAGCCTGGTCGGGCAAGTGCTCATTGGTGTTTTTACTTTGCTGTTCCGTTAGTATTTTTTTTTCTCACTGCAGTATTTAATGCCGGAGTCACGCGTTGTGCTTCCGGTAGGTCGTCTGCAGTAGGTCATTTCCGGTACATTGAACGTTTGCACCACACCCGCGAGGTTTGGAGATGAGGTGTCCCTACTCCAGATTTCATTTGGTTGGCAGGTCTGATACTGTTACTTTTACTACTAGCTAGTTAGGGCACATTTTTATCTCTTCTGTGTTTAGTATTTCGGGAAGATTTCCTTATATATGCCCCAAACCTTTATCATGAACAGTTTTAAGTCTCGCTCTGACATTGATACCATTTTTCATATGTTTGTTACTTTTAGAGGTGTGGGGTACATGGAAATCTTTCAGGTATTTCTAGGTCCTTGATAGTATCTGGTGGCACCAGATGCCTTGTCTTGTACCGCCAAGACACTGGAGTCATTGGAAGGATTTTCAAACAGCCCTAATTCCATTCAGAAACACCAACCTTGTATGAGTGTGATTGGTCAGCTCACTTCCATGCAGTATTAAAAATTATGTGCCAATGGTAACTGGCCACATTCACACAATCAGTCTTTGTCGATTTATTTGTTACAAGACCAAGTTGATATTTGCCATTCTTGTCTGAAAATGATTCTGATTTGTAAATGAGGTAATCTACTTTATCTAGATAGCATGAAAATGATATGTCACATGCAAGACCCGTTACATAAGTTTTGTCAGCTAGTTACAGTGACGACAGTTTGGAGAATTCAGTTTGTGACCATGACATGAACAATGCATTCGCTGTCGAGCAGAAACTACATTTGTCTGCAACAATAGTAAAGCCATAATACCAGTGTAGTCGTACTGTGTATTAAAATTACCATTAATTCCATAATTTTAGTATACATGGACATATATATAACATTTGTTTAATAAAATACCAATTGATTTTTAAAATTTAATGTTACGTGTAATTTTCATATTCTTGCAGAATAAAATAACATGGTCTTGCAATGTTTAGCAAGGGTCATATTGTGACAGGCAAATACTGGAGGACTGAATTAACAAACATTTTGGTTGAAAGGTATTGAAGCTTTTTTTTTTTCAAATTTAGCAGTATGATGAGCTTACAGCGGAAACTTAAACTTGACAGGACTTTCAAAATCTTATTTGATAAAACTGTTTTTTTTATTACCCAGGCTAGGGTTAACCAGCTTCCTTTGTTCGTGTTGTTAGGCTTAACCAATTTCCACCGTATTATTAGTATAACCAAAAGCACTGCACCCAGTGATTGCCACTTTGCAAGATGACTTAGACCTACTAGATAAAAAAAAAAAACAACCCAACAGTTGATCTAAAAAGTATTTTGTGGCTGTTGAATGAGCAAAGTTTAAAAAAAAAAAGAGTTTATTAAGCAAAAATACCTCAAACGGATGAAACAAATAATAGTATTTTGTTTGTATTTTCTATCAAATTTTACAGTGTGGGCTGTGCTTTGACAAAGCCCTGCCATTGTCTTCAGCCTCAAGATGTCACGCAGGGAGATGAAAGAAGAACTTACTTGTCCTATTTGCATGGAGCTGTTCCGTCAACCACGCAGACTGCCATGTGGTCATTCATACTGTCATGTCTGTATAAAAACCATGCTTGATCGAAGAACAGAACAGAATGGGTAGGTTGCACTGTGTTAAGAAACTATTTTCAGACTACAAATTTTTTTGGAAAATATCACATCACCACTTAGAGAGTTAAGAGAGAGAAAAACTGAGCTTGTAAATACTGTGTATTGCATGCATAGAAAAAGTTGGCAATATGATTTACTTCATTTGAAGAATAAATCAGAAGTTACAGTTTGTGTAGCTATGTGTTTCTAGTCTGTGTCGGTTTGAGTGTTACCCATAATGTATTTCAGGATAACTCATGTGAGGTAATGAGTTTGTTTTTTTGGATATCACTTTGTTGTTGTAAATATGGATTTGATTTGAGCTTTTATGAAATTAATTTTTGTGTGTGTGATGTTAGCAAGATAGTGTGGTGAAAATTCAGTATTTGGACTTGTCTGGCTTTTATGCTGTTTATTGCATCCTGAAACAAATGAATTTAGTTGATATGGTAATAACGTTATAATAATGGTTATAAACTCTTTTGTTATAAAAGGAAAGTGAATGCAATTTAAGTGAATGTATTGTAGAAGTGATATTTTTTTAAAGGATCTACTTATTGTGAATTGAACGTGACTCATGAAAATTACTTCCCCGCAAAAAAAAGTTCTGTTCAGAATTTTTTTACATAGGGCTTACTATTGGTAAATAATTTTTTTACTTGTAACCTGCAAGGGAAATGCAAAGGCAGTTATTTCTGGTTACGACCCCTTGTTATTGGGACATAATCCGATCTAGTATGATTTTCTGTCAGTGCGACACAGGTGTTGTTTTTTTTTATTAGCAGTAATGCCACTTCACTTCTGTACTCATACACAAAACCATCATGCAGGGCCTGCGAAAAGCTGTTTTTGACTGTATGTGAAAATTAGATCCTTGTGAAAAAGAAATCACTTTTACAATAACTACTATGAAGAGTCTTCAGAGATAAATGTTTACCTGTGCTTGACCTTTGGTAAATAAGAAAATGCAGAAAGATCTCATAGAAAAATAGAGTTCTCAGCTAGCTAACTAAGGATTGACATGTAATACCAGAACTATTGAAGGTAACATTGCAAGTATCCTGATAAATTTCAGATCATTTCTCAACTACTCCCGACCCCTTGTTTGTCCAGAGTGTCGAGAGGAAGTTAGCGTTGATTTTGTTAGGGGGATTGAAGGGATCCCTCTGGATTTCAAGCTGTCGAAGCTAGTGGACTTGTTTCAGTTCATGAAGGTTAGGATCTCATTCCTTTTGAATTTGAATAACTCTCTCTTGTCCAGGGCTTCCACTTTTAAGGAAATTTCCTTCTTTTTTTTTCAAGGAAATTTTGTTTCGAAAAAAAAAATTTAAAGGAAAATGATCTGTCCTCCCTGAAAAAGGAACTGGGCCAGTAATTATATAAATATAAAGAGATTTGTGTTTCCTTCTCACTTTTCTTATACTGTTGATTTTACTTGATGTGCATATTGGAATGGTTGTGATAAAATCATTGAACTTCAGCTATAAGGAATTTAGGGACAGAGAGTCTGATAGAATTAACTGTAATCATAGAAGGAAGAAGATATTGTTGTAAAATCAAGAATATAGAAGAGGAATACTTGTTGACAAAGAGGATTTGTTTTGAAATGAGAGATGAAAATTAAAGAGTTGTCTTTCTGTGGAAGTGGAAACCCTGCTCTTAGCTTGTGGCCTATTGCTTCTGTCTTCTGAGGCTTAATAGCTAACAATCAATGAGCAAAAGCATCGTGTGTTTCCAGTGCTGTCATCAGTATGTGAAGTTTGAATCATAGTTTAGCATTATTGACATATCACATCATGACAAGTAGTTTGTGTGGGACTGGGTTTGATTTCTGGTCAGTGGGTGATGAGACTTTAGCCCTCCTAACAAGTCATTAATTTCACATTAGCTATTAGATATTGTAACACCTAACCTCCATTTGGCTCCCATCCTTAGTATTGGAATTCAGCAATAATTATAGCACAACGGTAAGGAATGAAAACATGGACTAAGGAGAGACAAAGCATTGAGATGACTGAAGGGTATGTCTGTAAATATAAATAGATGGAAAGAAGAGTTAAGGGGAGGGGAATTGGTAGAGGGTGTTAAAGTTGACTAGTTGTGTTATGGCTTGTTTAAATACAATGTTATAAAATTAATGCATTTTCCAAGAAAAACAGTCTGCAGAATCTTTATAGATGGAATTGTATGGGATGACTCAGATCGCAGAAGAGTGATCCTCTCTATGCCCTTTAAAGGATCTTCATTTTATTTTTTATTTTTGGTCTCCTAGATGACTTTTTATTCCATAAATTTTATGAAATTTTCCCATTCCTGTATCACTTGGCTTGGTGCAAACCTAACAGTGCAGTGACTAAGCACTTCTTCTGGAGAGGCCAACAAAACAGCACATCACTAAATAAGACAAAAAGTTGAAGACAAGGGTTCTAACCTCACTATCATCCTTTTGTCTCATTTCAAAGAACTGCTCAGATAGGTCCCGCGACTGCAGGCCATCTAACTCACATATAACATTACACGGTCTGCACACTGAGAATATTTGGCAGCACCAGAGCATTATGTTTTGATACTAAGCTAGCGAAACTGTTTTTTATGACTTTAGATTATTTTGGCATGTTGATTGAAGCCATTCTTTACATTTCATGTGAAAAGTAATAAGAGCGACTATATCCAGCTCACACATGATAAGGGTTAAGAAAATCTTGAAGGCCAGTGACTTCATGTGGCCACAGGTTGCAAGTCAGATGATGCTATTGTAAAATTTTGTTGACAAGCTTTTGCCCTTTGTAGCAGAATCTAGGAGTGATTAAATTAGGACATACACACCAAAAATAATTTTCCGTTTTTCAATACTTTTTCTGTCTAAAAATTATCTATGGTGCCCACTGAGTCAATTTTGCAAAGAAAGAGCTTCGTTCTGTTACCGTGCGCATATGTAATATAACGCAATAAGGAGAGCTAGAGTTACCGGATTTGGCCCTTGTGTCCTGAATTATTTCCCTTCTTCGGTCGGCAGAAGCCTGTGGCAAAAACACTGACGTCACTTACGTTCCAGCAGTTACAGACACCTCTACTTGACAATGTATTATTCAGCTTTTAATTAAGGTTCAGTTCTGGTATTCCAAATTTAAACGTAAAGTTTGATAGTGTAAGCCAGAAAAAGTATTCTGCATTTTTATTGCTACAGCATGATTTTGTTTGGCATATCTACTGTTCACAGAGGAATTAAAACATTCATACCAACATGCTATCACCCGTCTGCAGAGCACTGGCTAGACAGCTTGGCCATGTGGCAAGAACGTATTTGACGTAAACTTATAGCTGCCACGTGCGCAGTGGTTGTAATAATTCGGACTTTGGATAATGTAACTCTGTGGGTTGTCTGGGGCCAGCAGAGGCGGTATATCATTATGACAGACACTTGAAAGACGGTTTTATTGGAATAATCGGGTTTTGTATGATTTAATATGGTCTGTAGGATGGTGCAGTCTTCCTTTAAAGTATGTTACAATTACAACAATAGCAACTCTGGCCATATTATTCATTGTTCTCTAAGAGATTGCTTGAATATTGCTAGTAGATCTCTGGGTCACTTGTTTCATCTGAGCTTATGTTGTGTTACACACAATATTTTTTATTTGTAGTAATACTCAGTTTAGTATTTTGTTTGTACCTGAGCTTAAGTTGTGCTGCATACAGCCTTTGTTTTTCATATATATTTTTCTTTTTGGCAGGAATTTCCCAATGTAGAATTTAGTTTTTAACCTTGCTTCTGTTCTACTTCATATTTATCCAGTGTTGTCTCTGACTTTGTCGAGCTTTTTGTGTGTTTTCCCTAGCATTAGTTTCGATGTCAGCATTAAGAAATCTTATAAATTTCTAAGCAATTTTATGACACTTAACTGCATTAGAGTTCTTGAAAATCCAAAATTTCATTACATTATTCCTCCAGAGAGAAAAATACAGTTGACTTGGCTTTAATTGCATTCTGTATTTATAATTGCAGCTTCCACTTACTTACGAGAGTTTCAGTTAACAAAATACTGAATTGTCCAGAGGAAAGTCTCATGGATTTGGAATTTATTGGAATTGACTGTTTACCCTACTTATATCCCTGGTTGTGCGGTCAACCCTGCTTTCTTCTCCTCCACCTAATGAAGTACCCTGGCTTATCCTCTTCCAGTAGAAATAGTGCTACATGTTGATATCATAGAGAAAGTAACTGAAACTAATTACTAAATTATCTACTGACAGACATGTCACCAATGGCCAAGGTGTTGTTAAATATTTGGTCCTGCGTGCGTCTCTATCTCCTGCTGGACTGAACCAGATTTTGTGTGACCAAAGAAATTTGACAGTCTATTACTAGTACATGTATTACGTAGATGTTAATCTATTGGACATTTCAGCTGGCACTTTCTAGTTTTCAGCTGGACCAAGTCATTTTTTAGCGGTCAGGATCAGTGCCTTGGCACTTGTTGACATGTCTGTGCTGAATAATGGCATGTGAGAAGCAAGATCTGTCAATGTTTCTGTATCTACAAACACATGAATACCCTGACTTCATGTGGACATATGAATTACTCTTAGTCTTTGCAGGCCTAAGTTGTAACAGAAGAGTATCAGAGCAGAGGTTGAATTATCACAGAAATTATTAATTGGAAATCCATTATTAACTTTAAAATACACATAATATTGTGGGCAAATGCAGGAAGAAGACATGTTGTGAAGAGATAGTAATAATGTTTAGGATAGCAAAATTTCTGATATTTCTGGTTAGACTTGGTGAAATTTAGTGTACATGTGTTTCCAGTGCAGATGTAGAAATATGTATATGCGTAGACCTGTATCTCAAGCAGAGAGAGAAAATGTTGTTTTTGGGTAGGGGATGAAATGAGACAGGAAGAACCCTTTTCCATAATGTTTTGGTTATCCCTTATTACACTTATATAAGGGGGGACATTCTTTTATTTATACAGAAACTGCCTGATGGTGAAGTACCAACTATTTTGAAATAAAGTTTACCTAAGATCACAACTCACAATAGGAAAAAAAAATGCACTAAGTAGCACTTGTGTGTGCAGTTTTGCATTCAAAATGTACTGAATTAGGAAAGGTAATTGCACATCTCAGTAATGCACCATAATCTACAATAAATGGGTAGTGGAACCTCTTAATGTATAACTGCATACATACAACCACCAGTTTTGTTTGTTGTAACTGGTTCTCTCTGAATTTACATTGAAATTTTGTTGGTAATCTTTCCTCAGAAGAATGATGATAGTGACTCCAGTGACAATGAGTTGCCATTCAAGTCTGTTCCCTGTATTGTAACTGCTGATCCACCTCTTACCGACACTGCTGGAGCTGCTGCTGCCTCTGTGTCTCTTCCTGTGACCAGTGTCCCCACGACCCCAGTGGCAGAGTCTAGTGAATCACCCCTTCGGCAAGCTAATCATCCATCATCAGCCACATCAGATGCTAGTCAAGTTCATCCATCACAGTCATCTCCGGCTGCAAATTTATCCACAGGAGCTGTAGATGTTGACACAGGTTCACCAGTTCTTCTCACTGAGAGTCATTCACCACATAGATCTAGCTCAAATACTTCTGGCTCCTCAGGTGCAGACCTTGCCAGCCACTCAGCTTCAAACTCAGGAACTATTTCATCTAATCAATCAGATCATCTAGTCCCACAGAGCTCTTTGAGAACCACAAATGCTAGTCAAGCAAATCAGGTAGATACTGGCATAACCTTCAGCAATCTACTAAGTCAAGGTGGCACGCAGGTGGGCGTAAGGTCTTCCAATACATTGCTGACAAGGAATACACAGTCCTCCAGTCTTGAAAGTCCAGATAACAGATCAACTACCAGTGATGCTGTCAGTGTAGCTAACACTGATGTGCAATTAAGAAAGGCAGATTCAAGCTTTTCCCAAAATCGCACAGTCAGCTCAGATTCTCACCTAGGGGCTGTTGGAGGTGTGGCATTATCTTCACAATTTCATAGCTCTGAAGAAAGACTAAGTGCTTCAGGCTCAACTAGAGATTTGAGAAACTCATCACCATACCCAGTGCCTGCTGGAGGAATCTCAGACAATACTGTTTCCACAGTAACGCAAGACAGGGACAGTCGGAGTCTCAGCACTGAGAGAGTAGGACAGCTAGATGTTGATGATGTGATATCATTACCCACTTTGGTCAGTGGGAACAGATCAACTGCCCACAGAAGTCGTAATTTGTCCCAGTCTTCAGTTTCTTTGCCAGCTGATGTCAATGGGGAGATAAACAACCAGCGTGGGAATGTGCCTGAGCTGAACAGCCCTTCTAGAGAACCAGATCGGTTTTCAAGAGCTCAGAGTGTTCCCACAGAGACAGGAAAGCAGGAGACGAGTGCAAGAAATGATGGTGCGAGTGCTGCATTGTCCTCAGTGAAAAGCCAGCAGAAGGTCAAGAAAGAAAAACGGAGACGCAGGAGGACTTTCCTAGACTCTGACTCAAGCTCAGACTCAAGCAGTGAGAATGAGAGAAGAGAAGTGAAGAGGTCCACAGGCAAAAAGAAGCAATGGCTGATGACAAGATTTTTGAAGTCGGTCATTTTCTCAGACTCTAGCTCTACAGATTACAGTGATGATGATGATAATGATGATAGACGTAAAGAAACTGACACTGCTAGAAGTGGCACAAGGCAAGATGAACATTCAGAGAGAAGAGATGTCTCCAGTAGACACCAGTCACAGACTGAGCCAAGGGGTTCTGCTCAATCATCAATAGATCCAGCCACAATACCCAAAGCTGCTGCCTCTCCTGCTGCCACGAGTACAGCTGTTGAGGCTCCAGATAACTCAAGACGAAGATCAGATCCTGCTGGGCACCAGCCACAAGGAAATCTTCGCTCCATAGACTCAGATACAGTGCCAAAGGAACTGGCAAAGCAGAGGAGTACTGCTCATTCATCAATAGACTCCACTACAACTCCTAAAGAAATAGACAGGTCTGGTGCATCAGGGATAAACAGTGGAGTTAGGCCTAGTGCTGCTGCTGTTGCTGCTGCTACTGCTACAGGTGCTGCTGCTAAGAGTTCAAAATGTGCCTCTTCAAATTCAGTGAGGCAAAGTGTCAATGCTAAGTCTGATGATCATCAGGTCCTGAGATCTCAACACACACTTGACTCCACAGGGAGAAGGAAAAATAAGGTGAGCAATCAGCCAGCTGAAAACATATCCCCAAATTCTGCCAGCGCAGGGCCCCTTCCAACTTTTTATGATAATATAAACAATCAAGATCACAGTCCTATCAGTTCTGGAGAAAGAACAAGATATGACAATGTTGTACCTGAAACAGTCTTGTATGGCAACAGTGGAAGGGCACAACGTGGTGTGACAGTGAGAAATCCGGGTTTCAATCCTTCTAGCTTACCAGAGAGTGCAAACTTTGAGAGAAGCCAGGGCAGAACTTTGTATGATAACATTGATGACAGTGAGGGCAGAACTTTGTATGATAACATTGATGACAGTGAGCTTGTCTTTGAGGGGGATGTGCCTTTATCACCAGGAGCTCATGGAAGATATGCTTTCACAGCAAGGAATCCAGTGACAGATATTGAAGATCTGAAGACAGGTTATGAGCATTTGCATCCACAAAACACCAGCACTGATAATAGTATCACAGATAGTTACAGAATTCAGTCTGATATTTCTGACAATAGAGGGGAAGATGCTAACAATGAGCATATGGGCGAACTCAACCATGATGCCAGAGTGACTTCTCAAGGATCTTCTCAGAGTGGTGATAGAAGTGGGAGACATGGACTTACATTAAGCTGGCCTGATTACACGAGTGGACCTAATGTTGAACCTCGTTGCAGTAGTGGTGACCATCCCAGCTCATATGACAATCTAAGGGACTCAGGGACTAATGATATTTCCCGGGGTTCTGAAACTGGTTCTGCAGACAGATCACTTGGTAACGAAGGAAGAGAAATGGCACAAGACAGTAATCGTCCAACAGCTGGGGGTCTTTCCCTGGGACAGAGACAGTTTGTGAATACAAGCTCAAATTCTGGTGGGCATCAAGCACAATATCACGATTCTGAACATTCAAGTGAACAGACTGGGAGAGAGGTGGCAGGTCTTGAGTTAGTAGAGAACTATTTTGAAGAAGAGAATCTGGAACAGTTTCACAGGGGTAGTGCATCCCTTCAGAACTTGGCGCCTGCTGCGGCTGCCATGGCAGGAGATGGGATGAACCACATGGGGGCAAGAGGAGATAGAACAGCAGAATCAGCAACAGCGTCTTCCTCATCACCCTCGTCATCTTCAGCTACAGCAACGACTGTAGGTGGAAGTCAGGCAGTTGCAGAGTCTTCACACCGAACTCATCCAAATGACAATAACAACACCAAGGCAGTGAGCAGTTCCAGTGGGAATGATGATGATGCCGATGAGGAGGAAGAAGATGAGTCTCATTCTGGGACCTCCATGCTGCAAAACAGAAAGAAACCTCGCTCGCGTCTGAAAAAATTTCTGACGTCACTATTGTCTTTGTCGTCGTCTTCTGATGATGATGAAGAAAATTATGACAATCGCACATCCTCATCAAAGTCATCAGACTGGTAGAATGAATCTCATCTCATTTTATGACATGAAACATATTTTATTTTTTGCCTATCTTGATACCAGGGCTCCTATTCAGTGGCATGAGTTTAAAGTAAGATGGAAAATTGCTATCTTTTATAAGGCTAAAAAAAACTTTTATGTAATAACACAATAACCTATCAATGTTTATTTAGCTTTCAGCTAACCAAAAAAAAATGTCTTTACAAAATCAAAATGAGATAGGTTCAAACATTCACACAACATTTTTACTCAAACGGATGAGCACTTTTGATTTTTATTCCAACCCTTGATTTTTTGGTATAGCCTCAATTTTTTTAATTGTTGTAAGCTTGAGTTAGGTCTTAGCACGTTGGCAGTATAGCATATGGTGCTTTTCATAACACTGGTGTAACAAAGTTTAATGGCTTTCATGACAGTGTTCTCTGACAATTGTATAAGTCTTTCTTCTGTTCTCCTTTTGCAGTTCTCTGTCAATGCTGGTAAATTCATGCTGTAATATAAATAATGCCTGATGGCTTGTGATCTTCCTCTTTTGTAATAATTGTTCAGATTTTTTCCCCTTTATCCAGAACTAATCCAGATTTTGATTAGTTTTGAGTGGATGTAAAGAGAATGCTATTGCTTGTTGTTGTTCAACACAGCTGGATATTTTCACTCCTGGAAGAAGCGCTATTTAATTTCAAACTTTTATGAATACTCCTGAACTCATTATCTTCATACTCAGTTGGTCATTTACTTTGCACCTATTATGCAATAATTCAGTGGTGGTAAGAATGTGTGTGGCTCTGTTTTATGTCTTACCCTGGTGTCTCAGATCAGATGAAATATCCAAATAGAATATCTTGTCAAATTTATACACTGATTCAACAAACATTGGGCTATTTTAGAAGTATATTACTCAGTAATAAAGTGCTGTATTGTTTTTGTTGATATGTAAGACCATATACAATAAAGTCATATAGAGATTTATTATTCAATAACCGTCATATAAGGTATGTTATTTTTAGCGCTATATTGTCCATGTTAAGCACCAAGTTGTATGCCCCTGAATAGGTGTTGTTATATCATGTTATAAAAGGTATAAATCAACACAGATTATTTAAGCATGTACACTTTAACATGTTTATTATGAAAAAAAACTTCTGTCACCTAATATTTTGCTAGTCCCGATATTTTCCAAAATATTTTACCCTGATTGTTACCAAAAGAATGCACCTGCCTTTAATTTGAAAAAGATCCAGATCTTTAGGCTCCATTTTTGGGATAAAGCCACGGCCTGTTTGCCTCTTGTAGTGAATCAATCCTTTCATGTGAGGGAAACAAATTGCAACTGGTCGTATTCTATCCTTCGTAATGCAAGATCTTGGTTGTAGTGCTTGGAGTCCAGCGAAAACCATAATATGCAGCTGCTTACTATATATTATCACATAATACTAAGCATTCCTACTACAAAACAGCTTAGTGTGAGCAGTAAATTAATTTATAATAAGCATGTTGGAGTGCAGTCTGCACAAGATTGTTGAGTAACACTGACACCACAGATTTTGCCCCAGATTGTAATGCTTGAAAGTTGTATCATGTTCATAAGAAGCTTAAGCACATATTAATTTTAGTAATATATGATCCTTTTTGACATACAATGTCATATTCCACAGCTAAGATCAGATGCTAATCTTGGTACCATTTTGATATGAATTTTAGGCTGGTTCTGATGGTAGCATCTGTATTCGTGTATTAGCTTTGAAAAAATGAACCCCACAAATGGTTATGAGGAAAGAGGCCTTATCATGCTGCCAGTAAAGAAGTTATACATAGTGCACGTGATCCTGTCTTTCACTTGTGGAATCTGATGCTATATGTCAACATAGACAAAATGTTGGAATGTTTTCTTATCTTGAATTGCATGTTCAACTGTGTTGATGTGGTGCCAGGAATTGTTTGTACTGAAATACAATAGCAACGTTCAGCAAAGTTTATTCAAGTTTTTGGCCCTCAGCAGATCATGGTCTCAGTTGGTTTTCCCTACCTGGGAAATGGCTTTCAACTTTCATTCAGGGACACGAAAGAAGAGAGAGAGAGCAGCATAGTTTTAGTCAATATTGTGGTAAATGGTTGTGTAGTCATGCGAGGATTTCAAAACAGACAGTTTAGACACCATTAACATACATGTCTTTTTGCTATTAGGGATGCCAGAATGCTGAAAATTTTAGGAGAGCCAAACATTTTTAATCCAAAAGCTAGCACAGGTTAACAAAGAAACGAACAATGCAATACAGCGGTAAGTTATAAACAGAGTCTGGAGGAATGTTAATCATGGTGTGTAAAAATTTTGCCATCAGTCATTACCATCCCAGTGCTATGCTTTGCTATCAAAAAATTTGAGCATGAATTGTGAATTTCTTTTGATTTATTGCTTATAAGCAATCCATTTTAAGCCATATCAAACTTATTCATTTTGTTTGCAAAATGGACATCATCTTATTATTATCATGTCTTTCTCCAAATCTGACGAAGAAGTTATTTGTAGCAGTGAAGAGTAGAGTGAGATCAGCATGAAATACAGTGGAACTCTGTTAACACAACCATAGCCTAACTTTTAAAGCCATGCCTCCAGCATAGCAGGAGTGGCAGATTGTGTCAGTGCAATACACCATGTTGGTGCTGTGCTGGGCCTGTTGCAACTCGACTGCTTTGATACCAGATGAGCTAGGCTGGTCTGAACTTCTCTTGATTGGGCACAGAGTGACGGCTGAAACAGTCATCCGCATCGCCTGTAGACAATAGTTAAAGTAACTAAATTAGAGTCCAGCACTACAAGCATTAACATACTTTCCTTCTTCCTTCTTAAGATACTTCTTTCAAAAGTTCAAAGTGTTTCCGTCCTGATCAGAAGCGCTCTGGATAAACACATCATTCTGATAACACATCTCAAGTTTGTTTGGAGGATTGGTGTATTGTCAAGGTTCCACTGTAAAAGGCAATTTGTACAGCTGTGAATTTATTTAATATACCTCCCATGTTCTGTTGATTCGCTGCAAATGTTTATTTCTCTTCCCTAACATGTCAAAAGTATTTGTGAAAATAGTTTATTGCACAAGCTATGGTAATGGGTTGTTTTATTTTTTCAGGTCTTATAATTGTTTTGTTAAGAGCCATTATCAAGGTGTGGCCCAATCCATTTAGAATATCAGGACATAAAGGGTTAAAATGATGGTTTGATTGTGAGATTGTGAATGGTGAGGCTCTTCCATCCAGGATATTTTGTTGTTTCATTATCCAAAACACAAATGTAGAACGAGAAAATTTCCTGAGAATTCTCAGTGAATAAAACAACTCGCTTCAGATTTCAATACATGCATGAAGGATCACAAGGATCTAAGGAGAACTTTTGATGCATCTGTGCTTTCATTAGAGAGGTTGATCTTGATTATCACTGGAAATACTGATTATGATGTCCCGAGTAAACTGCATCTACCATATTCCCTCTAATTGCTGCATCTGCTGTTGTAAATATCCCCGTCTCCCAGTCTCTTTGAACTTCACAGGGTAACAAAGAACATCATAGCAACATTACAACCGTGCTAGGCTCTCCTGCCATATCATGCTGCTTCTATAACCACTTCAACATCTGGGGGGAAAAAAAAAATTCTTCCAGGTATCATTTTTCTTTGAACTCTCTAAATTCTCCTTATTGGTCAGATTGGGTCTGAATTGCATTTTAATTCAGGTGACGTCAGTTAGAGAAAATATGGTAGCTACTTTCCTGTTGTTTGTAAAAAGCCTGCTGTGTAATGTCACATCCTCCGTTGTGCTTACCGAACTACAAATATTTTGCTGTCGTATAAATAGTATTAATAGTCTTCCAAGCTGGGAAATCAAAATTGAAACATACTCAAAAATGAAAAGTGAAAGGCGAATGCTTTGGGATAATTTTCTTGACTTTTAGCAAGTTCATAAGTCTTTCTTCAACATGCAACAATTGCATCTCCTCAGGAATTATCTTGTATTGGGCTATTTATAAACAGTACTATAATTTCATGTAAGTTATTAGAAAGTTAAATCTGCTGATATGGTCTGCTGGTTTTGTTAAGTTAGAACTTTTAAGTTGTTTTTATGTTATATTATTTAAATTAAATACCTCATTATAATGTTGTGGCTAGAACTACGTTTGAAAAGTAGTAGTTCCTAATATTGCTTAATCTTTATAGTGGTCTACATGATAACAAATTGACATTCACTCATGTTCGGTGATGTTAGATTATGTACAATAGTTTCATTCAAATATTGGTGCTTTGAGTCTCAATTTTCATGAGGGGATTAGTGAACTATACCTCACCATAATGGTGACTTAATGGTGACCATAATAGTTAGCATTGCTCTTAACCTTTACAGTGATCTGATGTGTAAGAAGTTGTGTCATTTCACTGACCTTAAACTTTTCGGATTATGTTGTTGTTCAGAGAATGTCCTGATATCTGGGAAATGAGTGATCACTCATTTTCGATTTCAGCTACTCTGGCAAATTTTCTGATCCACTGAAATGGTCGCTGATGCTAGTCCCTTTTCTTGTAAATGGATTGTCCTGGTTTGTATATGTTACAATCATGCGTTACAACACCATTCAAATTCTGTGGTGCAAAATTAGTATGAAATTTATCACATTCTTGACAAGCATCTTGTCATGTATATATATGCATGTACATTTTGTAAAGCATACTGCAAATTTAACTAACAGGACCTTGTAATGAGCATAAAGTAAGAAAGAGTGAGATTTAAATGTATTGGCAGAGTGTATCTTGTCATTCAAAAAGTTTTTTGTTTACAGTTGTCAGATACTATCAGTACTAGCATTCTGGAAAATAATGAAACATGACTACAAAAGATCAGAACAAGACCTTGTACAGTGCAAGTTATAATCATTGTGTTGAGAGTATGCAGGGCATGAAGCAATCATTTGTGGTTTCCATGGCAAGTTTCCATCCCCAAATTTTTATAAAGCATGAGGGAACACTTGACAATGGGAACAACATATTTAGCTCTAGTTGACCACACAACAATGGGAACAACATATTTAGCATTAGCTGACCACTCATTGGCAGAGTAAGCCACAAACTGTCAGACAGAATTGTGGCTAAGCACTGTTTCCGATAGCCCCATATTTCACACCTCTTTGCTCCATTTCTTATCATCTTGGGCAGATGACCATGATTGTCTCATAGTCTCCTAGTTTCATATAATTTTTAACTAATAACTAACAATTTTATCATAAATTTGTATATATGTGAAATACTTATAATACAAACTATAATGACTTATCGCCGATTTAAGTGATTTACCAACAAATTTTTCTGTGATGTCTCTGTTGTTCTTTACATAAAACAAGACGTAACTGTGATTAATCTGGAATATTTTCCTCAAATGGATTTTTTCAGCTGTTATATTTTATTGTAAAAGGGAAAGCAAAAGTCTACTTTGTATCCTGAAAAATTTTGTTTTGATGGATCAGTCATTCTGATTACAGCATAAATTTTGATGTGATTTTCGTTAAGAGCGACTTTCAACAGTTTCCACTTGAAACAGATATTTCAAGAGTTCTGTTACCAGTTCATTTTATTGATATGATACTTTGTTGTGATCATTAAATTAGTGCACCCATGCCTGATAGCTATGTGCCATTTCTGCTTCTGACTCGGTGTAATGTGCAGTCCATTAGAAACACATCATACTTGTCTGAGCTTTGTCTCACCTATTAACTTGGTCAAATCCATCAGCTATATTTGGAGAATTACAGCTTTGTATTGCTGAGTGAATTGTGCATCTCTCTTTATAAGTAAATATGATTTATGACAAGATTTTTTGTTTTGTTTTCGGTTTCCTTGTCATGAAGGAACAAGTTCAACTATTACCTATATTACATATGGAGTCTGCTGAGACTTCATTGATAAGTAATGATTTAACTGGACATCTGACATCATTTGCTGGCGATAATACAGTGCTTCAAGAACTTTGAGAATTAAACATTTGATTATTATGGCACATAAACACTTCAGTTAGCAAGTCAGTGAATGAATACTTCCAGTTGGTTAGTCAGTAACCACTGCAGAGCTCTAAAAGACAACTCTGTTAAGCAGGTTATATAGACTACTATACATGTGAACTTAAAAGAGCAGAACTTCTGACGTACTCATTCACCTGAGGTTTCATAGGTTGTTTATATTAAAGGGACACCGAGACGCTGATGGAATGGCTTGGTGACACAAGGGGCTGCTTGCAAGTGCTTTGGTGGAGGAAATTTGTTAATTCCCAAGTTGATATCATTGTGCAGGGTTTATTATTATCTCATGACATCCTTTTTCATGAAGTATATGGCATAGTCCACATATTGTCAAAGTCTCTGTGTGCTTTAATGGTGAGTGTACATTGCTAGTAACAAGTGTGAATTGTTTGCATTTGCCATATCATACTGCCCAAATAATTATTGCCATTTTGTGATTAACAATTATTCACTCATAATATGAGTTTGCATATTCTCTTCATCAACAGTTATTCATGGACATACCTTACTTTCTTGACCCATTGACCATAGTGAAATGTATTTTGCTGCTTTTTGCTAATCTTTCTTAATAGCATTACAGTGATACTAGTTACACATTATTGCACCTTTATTATAGTCATAACAATAATTATCAGCTCTATATGGAAGAAGGTAAAAGCTCATCATCATCATCATCCTCTTTTATGAAAAGCATTATGTTTACCACAGAGCTAATATAACTATATTATATTATTTTGACTAGTGACAATCTTTGAGCCGTTTGCATAAGGTTGCTTTATTTAGACAGTGAGCAAGTAAGCCTAGTTTGCCAATACATTGTTGATTGTAGATTGGATTGATGGAAATTTGAATGAAATTCTCCCTGAATTTTGGTATCTTAATGCTAGGGTTTTTGAGTTTTCTTTACCCCTCTACAGTTCAGTCAAATCATTGGTTAACTGTGCTAAAGGCAGAGTGGGGGAGACTAGTATTCAAAGTGTTTTAGTAGTGTTTCATTCCATGGCAACTGAAGTAACTCCTGCCTGGTCTCAGCAGTTTTCTGCTGTTTCCATTCTGTGCCAGTTACATCTCTGAAACTAAAAGTAAGTAAAACTTTTTATTGTTTAGACTATCAATGCCATGGAGCTTCTGAGATTTACTGAGAAGGAATGGAATCTCATTCACTGAAAATGTGTTTACTGCCCAGAAATTTAGAGTGAATACCATGTGATTTTACTTTGATCCGCAACATTTCAGAATATCCATGTTTTGTCTTTGGATATGTCTGGTAGGCATGATGAGAAGGTGCTATAGATCATTTAATCTACCAGTAACGATTTTGCTTGCTTAATAAATTGTATACTTTCTGGACTGGCCTGTGGCAGTTCATTACAATTGCCAATTTGATACAGCTAAACTCATCATTTGTTGCTTATAGTTATGCTTTGCATACGGGTCAAGAGAAGCATTTATGTGAGCGTGCAGTGGGTAAACTCATGCACAATGCTTGCATATTTTTTTTGGGCTATATTCTCAAGATTTGATTTTTTAGTGTGAAGTATTTTTTGAGCTCTAATCATTCGGTAAAAATATTTTCATATTTTCACAACTTACGTCAGCTGGATGTAGGAATGGATTTCCTATACAGTATTAGTATACATGTTTAGTATTTTTAAAAAATGAAAATCTGTAGCATCATTTTTATCATCATTGCACATAACATTTACCAGATTTGAATGCTTTAATAGAACACCAGTTTCAGGAAGATTATAGCTGTAGACTGCTAGAAATTTTGTTCAGGTGGTGCTCCACAAACCCACAGTCCATTTCAAGGAGACTTACTTTTTTCACTCACCAGAGATTGAAGATGTATTATTCATGTCCTCTATTGAGCACTAACCAAACACGAAACATATGCTTTGGCGCCGTCTTCTTTGCACATGGCAGGGTATTAACTACGTAATAAAATGTCTAGCACATTTACTAAGCCAACTGAATTCTTGTGCTTAAATGTTTTGTGTTAGTACGATAATTTCATGTATTTTAATACCGTCTGGTCTTCAGTGAGTTTGTGAGGTACCCTATCGCTGCCTGGAAATAATCCTGTTGTACGTCTTTAAAGTCACTTTTGGACTTAACAATAGTATTAATCCGGGGTGGTGATATTAAACATATTATTTGGGCAGAAATGCATGAGAATTGTTTCTACTACTCTGATTCTAGGCGTGGTCAGAAAAATATTTCTCTGGACACTTCAGATTGGTGTGTTTTACTGTCATTCAGGATTTAGATCTTATCCAGTGTTGAAACATCCTCAGTTTTATACATGTCTTCCAGTACTGTTGACATTGGCATTTACAGCAGAGATCAGCAATCACATCCTCTTTTAGGTCCTTGGTCTCTGATGAATGAATACATTGTCAAGATAGTTTAAAAGGATGGAACTTCCTTTACACAGTGAAGGTAAATTTCATGTCTCCGGCTTAGTTAGAGGTGGGTGAGGATGTGTCTTGAAAGATGAAATTTTCATTCCGTTAAATTTTCTGAAGCTGTAAACCGGTTCCTTTGGAATTTCTTCTTAGTGAGGTGTCATTTTTAAACTTCTAAACTTTTGTTTGTTTACTGGTACTGCCTGCATTTTGAATCATCAAGTCCCATGAATGAATATGGGGACATAACAATTTGTTTTGCTGTCCATTTGTGACTTCCACAAGTTCAGAATGGACCCAGTGAAACGCAGGATGAGCTATAGATGTCGTGTGATACCTCTGAGGTTTCCAAATAACCCAGTCACACATGAGAATGTTTTTTGCTAACTGTGCTACATTATATAATTGTGATAGTCCAAACACCTTGCTGCGGAAGAATAATGTGCATGGTGTAGATGGTGTATGGTAAAGCATTATTTATATTATTTCAATGAATTGTAGTTCCCATATTGGCCAAGTTTTTAACAAAGCTATTGTCAAAAGTTTAGAGCAGTGCTATGGAAAACACTTGTTTTTGGTAAAATACAAATCTCTGTTGGAGTCTGAATGATCTTTGTTTTATTGTTAAATTAAACAGTTGTACAGGGCAAACCACCTTGTTGCCATTATGCGAAAATCTTGCATGTATATTGGAGAAGAGACTAAACTTGCAAGGTTTTTAACAAATGGTAATGCAGATATCTTTCGGTGAAATTATCATTAAACACTATGTTGTGGATACAGTGTGGGCCTACATCCCTGTTTGAATTGATGTGATGATCTATGAATCTGTGTTATTGGAATATTGTCAGTTTTAAAGCTAATTTACAGCAATTTGCTTAATGAGTTTATGTTGTTGTTTTGTACCATTTCTTCTTGCTGGTTGTTTTCTTTGTTCTTCCCGGGTAGGAAGGGAGTGCAGTACCTGTTTGTCATTAACTGAGCCATGCAATAAAAGCAGACATACTCAATCAGATTTGTCCATTATGTTGCTTTCTGTCTCTGTGGCAATTTAAACAGTATTGTAGATGTAACAACTATTCTTATAGAAGGGCCAGATCTCATGAAATGAGATTCCAGATAGCCAGTCCAAAATTTTAAATTTGAGGAGTGTTTATACCCTTCCAGACATTCTGTACTTGTCACTTCATGAGGCATCGAGTTGTCAATATGCTCTAGATTACAAAAACAGCATGAAAATACCCATGAATGCCTTGGAGATGGTGTTGATAAATTACAATATGAAAAGTATGGATCCTTTTCTCATCTTACCCATAAGCACCTCCCAAGAATATCGCTATGAAGAGTGTGGGTAACATAAGAATTCTAGGAAATATTTTAAATTGGAAAAAAATATAAAAGATGCATGATTTACCCACGAGCACCTGGAGGGTTGAAGAAGTATTGAAAATAAGGAATAGTAAACAGAGCATAATGATTTGCCAGTAAATATGATTCAAGGTTGTGAGGGCTTACCATAATTTTTTGTTCTGACCTCTTGCTTGTAGAAACTCACAGAAGGATCTCATTAAATTGACATTTTATTGCCGGTTGAAAAAAAAAAGTGAATGTGCTGTGTTTGTCCATACAGTCCACTTTTACAGAACATCAGAAAACGGCAGTGCTGAGCAGATCTCAGCTTGTACAACAGCTTACCAACTGCCTTTAAATTCACCAAAATCAAAATAATTTCTTTAAGCTAGTCAAAATAATTGCCTTCATGAATTTAAATGGGCTGCATCTGTGTGCTTTGCCCATCAATATGAATCTCCCTACAAGGGGTCCACACACAGATATAAATCCAATACAAAGCGAAACTGGAGTGTGAAATCAAGGAACAAACACAAAGAACAGGTTTTTCATCTCTCGTAGTTATTTTGATTTATCATAAACATTCCTCATGATACTACATGTTATATTATTGCGTACAAGATGCAAAGGAATTAAAACCAAAAAGTCTGTCAACCTCTTGTCAATATTCAGGCATTCATCAATGCAGTTATCTCAATTATTCTGTATTTGTATTCTCAATACCAACATTATAAAAACAAACTACTTCCCTTGTGACAGGTCTTCTAGCTGCCCTGGCATTATTAGTCATCTTGCTTTAAAAAAAACCAAACAAATAAATATCATGACCTGTTTAACATTTCAATTCTTCATGGAAGGAAACTTGCAAACAATAAAAACATTTCAAGGCACTATTGTTTGCATTGTCAGACCCCATAATTTTGTCAACTGATTTGGACTAACATGTCCTGATGATTTTTTTATTTTGTTTTGTAATCTATAACCAGGGCAGTATGATTGCTGGATGAAAACAAAGCAGTAAGATGGCCATTACTGTGTCTTTGATGACAAAGTAAGCGCATGTGCCTTTTTCCTTAGAGATAATGTCGATTTACAATCATGCACAAAAGAACTGAAAATTCATTCTCAGTCTGCAAATCAAAGATATCCCTGCTTAAGTTTTGGTTTGGCGTAGACCCAGAAAAGAAAAGAGAAAAGATGGACAGCAGCACTGGTAGTTTTGTGTTCACAAGCCTGGCTTCCTCCTATTCCATATCACCATTAATTATTTCAACATAAAGTACATATTCAAGCAATTAAATTTCTGCTTGACTAACCTTGTTTTGTTGCCAATATAAATCATATTTGACACATTCTGCTGTTATTTGATCGGTAAGTTTTAAAAAGAAAAAAAAAAGGGTGAAAATCTTGGAATTAAAAAAAAATGTTTTATGATGATATATGCAATTAAAAATCTCAAGGTACAGTGCTTCACAAATATTCCAATCTTATGTTCTTATCCTATTTAGTTGATGGTAAAGGTTAAGGTGTTCCTGTACGTGATTCCCTCAAGGAAGTGGGGGGAGCTTTAAATATGTAGTACACTAGAAATGGAAATGTGGCAAAAATGACGACCATAACTTAAGGTATCAAAATTTGTTAGTGGAACTTTCATCAGGGCCTTGTGTCAGAGGTGGACGTGGTAAGAATTGAGGACGGTATGTATACTAATAAATCGAAGGTAGGGAAGCAAACTATCGTATCTAAACGTGGCCGTATCTCGAGATACAATAGTTTGCTTCCCCACCCTCGAAATATGAACATCATCCTCTTTCTCTGCCAACAAAGACTGAAGTAGGCTATAGCGAAAACCGCTCACAGGTCACACATCATTGCAAGCAATATTGTTGCTCGATGGCTCCCAGAATCCCACTTCCTGTGTACCATGCTCTCTGCTGGACTGTCCCCAGAATAAAAGACTGTCTCTTTCACCCAATCTACATTTCTTACAGGGATCCTGTGCATATCAAACATAGCCCAGAGTACCACCCTGTGACTCAGCTTGTCCTCTAGGATCATCTCACTGATCTGACCAAACTACCCAGCCACTTCTCCAACCTAAAATGTTTTTGAGTCATGCCTCTCTAGGTGTGCTCTGCTGACAAGGTACTTAGGAAACAATTATAGTATCTGAAGCTGATATAAGCAATCAGGAAGGAACACCCTCTAAGTTAAAAATAACCAGGACTATGATATTAATCTTTGTAAATGGGTAAAATACTACGTTCACTTATACTATCACTCAACAACTGTCAAGCTGCATTCACTCTGAATTTAAACAAAAAGGGAGAATATTATGACACTAGTTACACATTCAAAGTTTGCACCACAGCATCTAACAAATAATTTATGCTATCAGCAAACAATCAAACTACTGTCACCCAACGACATAAATGATATATGATCTGCCACAAAATTCTGTCAGCAGTAACTTCATAAACTCTGGAATCAACAACAATTCTTGGGCTAAGGTCCAACATGGAAAACAAAACACGACAAACAAACTCCACACTTCAGGAAATTTACAAACACACAAGTGGAAATGGGAAAAAGAGGGCTGGATACAAACTTTGGCATCGCCGCCTCATACATTATATCTTCATATCCCTGCAAATGTTGAAAGAGGACAAACCCCCAGCATTAAAAAAACGGCTCAGGTTAAAATGGAATCACATATAAGACACCAGGCTGATAGAAATTAAATCACATTTAGGACGTAAATCCTATAACCAGTCAAATTAAGGCTTATGTTCCTGGACTAAGAACTGAAATATCAGGCTCTAAAGTTGGGAGGCCATCTCATATCAAATCTTTGCTGCAGAAATTAAAAACACAGTTTTAATTAAAATACATTTCTGCTAACAAAAATATTGCATTTACGGTCCAATGATTAGCAATTGTTGATAAATTTGAATTTTTGTCCGGCAGATTACTGAGATGATTTGTAAAGTGAAAAATTTTTTAGTAACAATTTTCTCAGAAGTTTTTCCACTGCATAACGATGACCCCTTGCTGCTTCAAATAACCAGAATAATGCCAGGTCAAATGTTTTCACCCTATTACAGTACATATATTAAACTTTTATAAAATGTCAGTAACTTGCTCCAGGAAAAAGGTGACTTATAGCCTTATTTTGACTGACTACAAAGCATACAACTCTTGCCTGTCAGTGGAAATACATCAAACATCGAAGTTGGCGAGAAGGCAAAGAGGCAACCACTGTCTGCAAATATACTGCAGTGAGTCAGTGTGCAAGGGGGTAGCGGACAGAGATACATGAACCAGTTCATATGAACTAAGCACTGGCATCCTAGTGACAGAATACATCTTTCCCTATAAAGACTCCAAATGTATGTGGAAACACACAATATGGGGATTGGACGTGGGAGGTGGGGGGAGGAATCTCAGAGTTTTCTCTAAAACTATTTCTTCTCAGAAGCAGCAAGCAAGAGACTTCTTAATTAGCGAGATCAAACATCTTTGCAACAGTTTTGCAGACAGTGACAGCTAATACAGTATACTAGTGACAGTAAAGTCTTCATCAACTGGAATGTTGTGACTATTGTCATGGTTGGATCATTGCAGTGTTACAAACTGCCAAATGAAGATGCCCATATATAAATCAATGCACATGGGAGGTGAAATTTTATGCCATTAATTCTGTTTACCTCCACTATAAATCTATGGCTACATTCATAGTGAGACCATCACGCTGTGCCTAGCGGAAATATAACTATCTAGGACATGTGGATGTATAAATAACACAGATTTTGGCATGACCCATAACAAAATGCTTGTATGGGAGCCACATCAAAAGTGGACATGTGGCATTTTTCTCAAAGCAGCCTATGGGCTCTATTTGACATGGGTTATCAAGAATCTTAAGCTGAATTCTTGTAAGCTGATTCATCCGGATCATCAAGTCAGGTGGAGTTAACACTTCAAACACAGCTTGCTTGCAACTGAAAATCATTATGTGTGAATGGCTTCAAACTATCTCCTTCTATATTTGACAGTTTCATACATCTTGTCCATAACTTTTCTTGTCGTGACAGGAGGTCATTTTATACATAGGCAAGGCAGCAGCCAATGGTCAAATTTTCTGACATCATGACTGACAGAGAAGTCCTGACTGAAATTTGATCTTGTTTTCTCATTTTTTTTCTGCTTCTTGTTTTATTTAAAATATGCCATTTCTGGATGATATTTTGGGTTTTCCAAAAATTGTTCAGTATTCTGCCTTTACACTGTACAAAAGCAAATTAAAAAACTGACACTTCTCTCTTCACAGAGACCAATGTATGAAAGTGAATAGATGTACACAAGCAATGAATAAATTAAATGTAACACTGGCACCTTGTGGGTCAAAGTATGAAACAATATTGTCAGATTCACTCAGAGAGTTCAGTGAACAGCTGTGAGGAGAATTATTCCAACACATATCTCATACAGGCAAAAAAAAAAAAATCATCTCCACATCTCATCTCACAGATGAAGACCCTGTAGGAGACTGGACACAGTCACAAAACCTGCATAAGTGATCTGTTATCCCTATCATTTCTAGTCCGCGCTGAACATTTTCAGCCTGCATCTCACACTGGTGTGGATCTAAGAATGTTCTTCCTCAATATATCAAACATCTTTGAGTGGATTCATTCTGTTTGCAATGATGTTCATGAATTCTGAGGTGAAATGTTGAGGCTATTTCTATCAAGTATACCCCAAAAATAACAGTGGGAGTTTTGGACCATGTCTAATTGTTCCCAGGAGTCTTCAGATGTTGTTGTTTTTTTGTCTGAAATTTTTCAAATTCCCATCAAGGAATGTCATTTCTCACAAGACACAAAACACAAGCATCAAAATGACAGAACTGCGTGTCATATTGACAGCTGGTCAAACGGACAAGTATGGAAATCCATTTAGACAGCATACAGTGCATACTCAGTCTTACAAATATAACAGCTAGAATCATTCAGACAAATTGCAGGGTTCAAACTGCTGGGCAGGTTGCTGGTTCAATCGAACAATCAGAAATACACAGTTGGCAGTCATTCACAGAGATTGCCCTGTCAGTCATTCTGGAAAGTTGTATTTACAGTTGTAGCCACAACATTTTCTGCATGTAGATATTCATTATGCACAACCCAGCACACCCGTCTCCATTGTTACACATATATATTTACTTATATATATATATTTATAGATGCTACTTACAAGCATTTGTGCACACAGTCTTCAAGTATGTATAATTTCCCTCTCATTCATCATCAACTCTCTTAAATAAAGAAAAGACTTGGGCATACTTAAGTGTAACAAACCTCTCATCAAAAACTACTCTCTATGCTTTCTGAAAGAAAAGCAAAACAAACAAACTGCTAAACACTATGATCATGTTTCTTGTTTTGGATCAGATAATTATCGGTAGTGGCAGACACCTGAAATCAAACGCACCCATACCAAGTGGTTAATTAAACAAAAGTTTATTTAATTCAAAGTCCAACAACTACTAGATTTATTAAGAACCTGGGATAAACTTTCAAGGACACTACCAAATATATATAGTCTAAAACTGCTACAAGTTTGATTGATCTGGGTGCTATACTTCTGTCACAGTAAATCAACAGAAAAGAGACTGCAGAGTCATGACTCAACACGAGATTGCAGAGTCATGACCCAACTTTGGCCCAGCTCTTTTAGGATGTCAGGATGTCAAAAGGCTGAAACAATTTGTTAGGTGGGCGCAACTTCCTCTGGAATTCTTTAATTGACTTGCTCTCCGAGTAAGAGAGTTTCCTATCTATCTTGTCACAGCAAGAATATCTAAAATACATGTCCAAAAAATGCCATGTTGAGGACAAGTATGTTAAGACTCAAACAAGGCAGGCTACTCTCATATATGTATTTTTAATTTTTCAGATGTGACATAACTGTAATCCCTAGAAAACTGAAATTTGTAGTATTAGCAGACATATGCTCATTTTAAATCTCATTAAAATTTCAATTATTTATTAAAACTTTGAAATTACATAAACTTTTTCTTGGGGTGCTCAATACATCATTTTTGATGTCTCCCTTCTCCGCTTCTGAGGCAATCAGGAAACTAATGTGTTGGCCTTTCCTGATTTGGATCCTGCCAGATATCCAAAGCTGAAGGATGTGACCAACATCCAAGTCAGCTATGACAGTTGCTCAACTTTCTCATACATTCTGTGCCTTTTTATTGATGAGTGCGAGCCAAATTGAGCTTAAAAAGCTCGAGCCTAAAGTTCAAATCTTGAAACACCTAGACTTGTTCTAGCTTTCAGGATCTATGACAACACAGTATACTTGAAAACAGCCCTGGCACAGAGCCTGGGTGACTGCAAAAACTTAGCAATTACTAAGAGGCAAGACAGGTAGACTTGCCTCATCAGAAACACTTCCACTAGATCACACTTTTTCACACAGCTGTGGCATCTATCTGAACAACACTCCACTAACTCCAGGGCTTGCCTGAAGGCTAAACGTATGCACGCTCCTGAATATTATGAATACTCCAAAACAAGATCTTAACGCTAGTCAAAAAATCACAAGGGTTTTGCAGTTCATCAGAGTGTGGTTGTGGGGTCAGTCACTGTTTCAATGCACAAGATTCCATGGCAGAGAACTGAAAGGAAAGCCCTAATACTTGCAAGAATTCTGACAACTCAGAATATATCAGCGCACTCTTTAAAATTTCTCTTCCAGTAAGTTGGATTGAAAACCCAATCATCCTTCCCTGTGGCTGCTACTCTTTGGAGGTTAAACCACCTGTAGAAAGAGAGAGAAAATAGTTTCTCCATAGAGGCACATGGTCTTTTTTTACTAGTACATATACACGGCCAAAACACACTTAAAAAAAAAAGACCACATATAACAGCTAAATACTCCCCCCTTTCCATAGTCATATAGAGAGAAAGAGAGAGAGAGAGAAAAAAAGAAAGAGAGGGAGAAACAAAGAAAGAGAGAGAGAAAGAAAGAAAGAGAGAGAGAAAGAAAGAAAGAGAGAGAGACTAGGGGTGGGGGAGAGAATTCACATGTGACTCCACATTATCACTCTTGCATAATACAGTTTGTGCACAAAAAAACGTAGAAGTCGCAGGTCAAGGGGAGAGTGTCACTGCAAGCAGATGAAGATTGTGCTACCAGGCCCTGACTTTGACACCATGATTTGAGAAGCATACCCACCACCCACTCACCTTCCCCCATCCTTTCCCCAGTCTTCACAGAGATGGTATGAATGTAATCATGGATTAAGATTATGACTGCCAACCTGACAGCAACAAATTGGTGCCCATACAGGAATAAAGAAGGTGGAAGTTTTACCACCGCAGAGCAGACAAACAGGAGACCTAGAGGCCCAAATATCTAAACTATTACCAATATGGTGATACAGTCAACTCTGTTAAAATACAGTCCATATAAACTCAAAAATATGCTGCATTTCTAAATAAATATCATTGGAAATTACAACTTTTTCTACACTCTTGTGGAGTTGCGGTTAAGTGGGGCTGACTGCATTTTGCACGGATATGGTGCATGTTGACATATAATGTCATATTCCAAATAAAAGAACTTTGGAGCAAAATGGGACTGTACAGAACAAGTTTGGCAGTACATTGCATAGGGAGGTCTAATTTCTCAAAACAGTGACATGTTCTTGAGTTTCAAAGCTGGTACATAAATCTCAGTACAGTCATCAGAGCCCACCTCAAATTCATAACAATATGATACCAAACCTGGCCTGTGGCAAGTTTGTGGGACACGCCCTTACACATCAAGACGGATAGTATAGGTAATTGACCTGATTCCAGAGACTGATTTAAATTTCCTTTTCATCAACAATTCTTGCCAGAGTATCCCCTTTCATGCTATATTATGTATACTTTTGAAAATCACAAAAGAAATAAAAAAAACACTGTAATGTACCAACCTGGGCTGCCAATCTTTATTCTTTTTTTTCCTGTCTTTCCTTGCCTCTCGTTGCTTTTCTTCCACTCTGTTCTTTTCCTCGGCTGAATGATCTGAGCATACAAAGACAGCAGAACAGAAAAACTTAGTAACTTCAGAAAATTAATAAATTTCCTGACATCTTTGGAATACCAGGAAGAATTAGCCACCCCGTTATCAAACTTTGAATGTCTTATTACATGTGAATTCTTTAAATATTGCTGGAAATGATTCATATGGCTTGGACTCCATAATTACAGAGAAAGTCATTTAAGTAAAACTAATAGTATGAAACAAAAACAACAAACAAAAGCTCCATTTGAAAACTACTATAGAATTGCCCTTAACAACTTCTAGGTCAAAAATACTTCTAACATATTATAACTGAAGAATTGTGACAAAAATCCAGAGTGAATGAAAAATATCAAAATATCTATATCTCTGCCTACACCAGATAAAAAATGCTGGAGCAACCTACCTATCTTGCCATCCTCCATGCTGCGAATATCTGGACGGAATCTTGAGTCTGTGGGAGGTAGTGCGTCATTCATGCCTGGCAGTAATTCATTCAGCGACATGGCGAACAGAGAAAAGTGGTAATACTGCAAGGGAACAGAAATGTTAGATAAGGTAGGAGCATAAGCATTTTAGAGAAAAATCTTCTCACACTGGTTTATTTTAAAGTTGCACTGACAGCCGTGCACAAACACATGCAGTATTTTTCTTGTCTTCATTTCTTTTTCATACTGTCACGCTAATTCCACATTTGCCAAAGTCATTTCTTTTTTAATGATATTATGAGTTGTTCACATTACTATAATCTTCAGTTTGTCTTTTTCCTTCCTATTAAAACAAATGCACCGTTCGAAGTCGTATTATATCTCAATTTTATAAGCTAAACCACATCTGCCTCAATGTTTTGCTTTGAGCAACAGGCGCTAAATTTCTCAAAAAATGACTCAGGTGAATGTGGAATGAGCATGGTGATATGTTATCCTGGGGTTACTACAGTTATTAAAGAAGTCCGCAACATGGTGAAAAATCTATGATTATCCATTTGGAGAATCGATGTGGCTGCACTTATGTATCAAGATCTGATGTCAGATGTAGTAACATGTGGTAAGATTAATGATACAAACAACAGAAAGAGATAGAAAAAAGTGCAAGTGAAGAGAGTCTAAAAGGAAGGCAAGCACATACACACACATTGCATATATACACACTGCAAATCAATGGCAAAATAAAGTTTACTCCGTATATGGAACCTAAGTAGATGAAACACAATGTTATACATGAGGAGTGCTCAAATAAGTGCAAATCTCTTCCTAGGAAGAAGTCTTTCCCTTCAAACAACAGACACAGATAAGCACTAAATGGTATCTGAGATATTGTTGGTCTTCACCTAGGACCGGCCACGCTGCTATACGTCACATATAAACTTGGCTGGTCCTTTGCAAAGACTGACAGTATGTTGTTCTTCGCTTACGAAAATGTCATGCAAGACTAGGGAACATTTCTAAAATAATCCTGTTTCGGCCTATTTATCCATCTACAACAATGTTTAATGATTCTTTTTCAGACAAGACCCTGACTTTCCATAATGTCTGAAAATGAAAGTGAAAACAGAACTTGTATTGATTCTGTAAAAACATTATCTCCTAATGTCATAAAATGTTAAACATCTCTCTCTCTCACTCACTCACTCACTCACTCACACTCTCTCTCTCTCTCTCTCTCTCTCACACACACACACACACACACACACACACACACACACACACACAGAGAGAGAGAGAGAGAGAGAGAGAGAGAGAGAGAGAGAGAGAGAGAGAACAATTCACATACATACAAATACACACCATCAACACTGGACACAGCACTTTGGTCACACCAGCTCTAAAGCCAGGTACTGAGTGGAGTGAGGATCGGGAGTTCTATGTCTTTCCTACGCACACAACAAAGTAAACGACTCAATTCAGGGCAGAACTTCTATCCCTCAGATTTGTCAGTCTTCAGACTGTGTGAATTATTCCCATGATGCACAGCCATGCTGTCCCCAATTCAAATTGGTATGTAACATCTTGCTTACAATGCAGTAAACGAACAAACCTTAACGAAAACACAACTGCTTAAGTGGAAGTCATAATGAAAACAAGCATAAATGAAATAATCATACAGGGCTGCCACTTACATCAGCGGAATGTGCGGGTCGAGGATTGACCTTCCACAAGGTCGTCTGACCCGGGATTTCATAGTTAAACGTTAGAAGTGTCTTGGTACTGTCCTTTTTCTCCTGCAACAGAATAAAAATGTCAAAGAAGTGAATAATAAACACACACACAGTTATAGTGTTAACATATCGGGCTCCACGTAATTGCAGCTGCTGGACAGCATAGAGGAAAACTATTTACAAGAAGCTGTAATTATCAGGATACTTTTACAGAAAAAAATGCAGTATTATGTTAGTTATCTGATATGCTGTAGTTAAACGAATTTGAAAATAGCAGGGTTGAATTTTGTATATGTTCTGTCTATATTTCAACATTGTCGATAAAATTTGGATCAGTATGATATAAATCTATGCCACCAGCTCTCCACACATTACAATTACCCCAGCATCAGTAATTCTAGGTTCTCTCAGGAAGGTTGAGCATCATGATGCAAACTATAAGTAATGTCCAATTGTTCACTGATCAGGAAAGTAAGGGTAAATATTTAAAACAGTGAAAACTTGCCAAGACTAGGCAGGAGCTACATCAGGAATCGAGGCATAAAACTCAGCTTATACACCACAAGCACTGCAATGGCCATCAGAATAATGAGAGAAATTGAAAATAGCAGAAGATTTACATCCCTGACTTTGTGTGCTAACAAACCAGTACTATATCCCATGCAATCTCATAGTCCTCATGATGTGGCATGTCAAAATGAGCTACTCTGCACTAAGCGGAAAAAACCTGAGTTTATAGCATAAATTGCTCACACAAACAAAACTGCTGGCTGCTAATACAGAGAGCGTCTCCATATAGGACAACCACCACTAATACTAAGCCTTCTGGTCACTGACGAAGCATAGGATTGACACTATGCTTCTCCTGCAGACCCCATTGAGTGCTATCTGCTTAGTAAAATTCCACGTTTTATCTCCTTAACCCTACTGATTTGAAACTGTTCTTTTCCACGTTTATTTTGATCATTTCACTTTCCCTGTCCCTAATGAAACTGCTTTAAGGGGTATTAAATAAAGTCAGAATGAGGATGATGACAAATACTGACCAAATTTTTCTCAACCATTTCATAACTAATAAAGCGGATGCCCAACTTGCAAGAAACGTCTTATTTAATCTGTAAGGACCATCCCACGTATGGCCGGGTGAGGGTATATCACTGGCCTCTAAGGTATGAAACAGGTAGAGCTGTTTTGAACAGTAGAGGACTTCATGTGCACAGCATTGTTTATACAGCCACTGGACTCCAGGTTTAGTAGACATTTAATAAGAAGAACGCAGAGGAATCTATATGGGACAGTTTTGCAAAAGATGTTAGAATAACTTACTTTTGCTATGTGCTTAGCTTTTGCATCTGGGTCACTCATGAACCTGTCATAGGCATCAGGGCTGCATGAATACATTCCAAACACCCAACTGCCATATAGAACTCGCTCTCTGGCCCTGAGGAGGGAAAAAAATTTACAACAATCAGCATTTATAACTTGATTTTTAAGCAGCGAACCAGATTTATCTGATTTTCTGATGGAGATTTTAGATGTTTCATTTCCATGAACTCTTGTCTGCTTTCTGGAAAATTTTAAGAGATCATTAGCATCATAATTATATTCAGTTCTAATATGCTGATGCAGAGTTTTTATCTTTATACCCTTTATTTGCGGGTCACTCAAAAAGTAGTGACGTCTACTTATGTGTAAATTTCAACTTATACAAAAACTGAGAGAGCTGAATAACATTTTGATTACATGAAAGCTGCAATTAACTGGACTATTTCCAGATTCCACATGAGTGAAACAATTTGTCACTCTCCCTGCAAATCAATGAATCTGCAAGGTTTTATAAAGAACAATACAGTACTGAGCACTTTCCAATATAAACTACCAACTCAACCATCTTGGTCAGGAGCAATGAGTGGACTATGATTTCGGTGAGCGCAACACAAGCTGCTTTGGTCTTATGCCACTCACTTTCCTCTGTAGACAAATCCTTCTACATGATGCAAGTCCTTGGCGAACCAACCGCTCTGTTTGAAGTTAAGCACTGCATGAATGTTGCTCCGATTGTTGGTTATCTCCATTGTTCCGTACTGAGGAGAGATGTGAGATGAAAATGCTTTTAATATGCTTCAGTTCTCAGAAATGTCTTAAAAATGTTGCTTCAACTGAACCAACCTGTCGCCCATCTCGCAAAGAGGCATATGTGACATTTGCTAGTTTTTCAAGAGAGCATTTTAAAGTTTCAAAGAGATTTATAACTGACAACATAATGGCTAATCAGTAAATGTTTAATATCTCCGAAACTACTAGAGCTATTGATGCACCACTTCATGAGTCAATAAATCTTGCTTTGGGCTTTCGGGGAACAGTTTCAGCTCAAAACACTCAAAATGTAGCATACGTCCCTTCATGAGATGGGTGACAAATTAAGGCAAATCAGAGGCAGAAACAAAATTTCCATACCACAGCCAAGTCAAGGTGCTTAATATTGAGAAATCTGACTGCTACAATCTGAAGGGGTTCTTAAGGGCAGGGGGTTGGCACCTGGAGATCAAAATTGAGGTTGATACTTAGTATATGTACCACTTTTGAGAGAGAAACTAATTTATTCTATTTTCAATACAAACTGGTTGCCATGGAAATGGTGACCAGCATCATAAGAATTGTTACTGAGGAGGTAACTTACGTGTTCCACCCATAATGATCCTACTATCACATTGTGTATCACACAGTTCACATTTTGCCATGTGTATGTCTCATGATACCTGGAGTAAAGAAGAAAAGAACAATTGTTAGCCTTCAAGGAGCACTTGCACTTGATATGCACTAGATGCAGGGAGTAAAGGGTTCTCAAGTGTTCATGTAAGGTGAGAGACTTTAACTCTACCACTAACACTTGGAAAAATGCAGGTTACCAAATCAAACCTAATTCAATCTCATTTCCTGGTTCGTATTCAAGCTGGTATTTTGCAGAGACAGAAACTGAAATCATTCACCCAACGTCACGATAAATGAGAAGAAATGCTTAAAGTATTTACAAGCTCGCCACCAGTCATATGCTGAAACCAAAGACTTCGCACTCACTTTATACTGAACCAAAGCCTTCTGACTCACTGAACACTGAACCAACGGCTTTTGACTTACTTTGTTAATGTTAAACTTATGGTGCCTTTAGGGTTGATCTCCACAGACTTCCCCCAGAACTTGAGCTTGGGTTGTATGGAGCCATGGAACACATAGGCATTGCCTTCGGCATGGAATGCTGTGATGGGAGGATGATGGCTGACTTGCTCCCCGATATAACGAAAACCAAGATCTGGCCTGGAAAGACACAGGCATCCACAAAATTAAAATGATCTGATATACACGATCTAAATTTAAAATGATCTCTTTGCAACCTATAGGATCTACAGTATACAGCAATTTGTTATTTGTGAAATATTTCAAATTATGTGTGACAAGATGTTCAAGTGCTGCACAGCATATATCGTGACTCTTGAGCAGGCAAGATATACCGTAAATGGAATGTTTCGTTTGCATTAATGCCAGTAATGTATGAGAAAAGTTTGAGTAAAGGGAACCTCAATTCAGGAGTGCCTCACATCATGAAAAGGTTGAAGAAAGTCATAATTCTTCTGCACATCATTTTCTTCTTTACACCACTGAATTTAATTGATGTAAACAGTTCACTTATATAGTCTCTAATTTCTACTAGTTGAGGCCTTTAAGTATCCAAAATGTGTTTGAGAAAAAGAAAAGTGATGACAGCTGGAAAGCAATATGATGAGCTGGAGGAGAAATGTATGAATGAAAACACGAGAGTAGAACAAAAATGACCTTGTTCTGTTTTCAATACTGAATAAAACACATAACTTTGAGGCCTTACGACAGTATTATTTCCACGATGCAAAATCATCAAGCACAACTGAGTGTTTCAGAGTAAAAGTGATATTGCTCTGAATTGATGTATCAAGCATCATTTCAGCAAAAATCTGGCAGCATAAATGGAATGCTGTGTCTCACCTGTCAAGTTCGTATGTTTCCCCTAAAAGAGGGTTAAAAGGCTTCCCGATTCTTCCCCAGTTCGACGACAGAGCTGACACAGCAAAAGCTGCTACCAACTGTGAACAATTGAGAAATAAACAATGAAACTGAAGAAAGAACATTACAAACCACAATAAAACAAATAGACCTGATTTAACACTTTCCATCCATATCAAAATAATTTATAAATTGGAAGGTGAATAGTATACTATCATTACAGCAGAAATTTCCTTGCGACCAAAAACAGTTTTAAACTAAAAATATATTAGTACAAGTCCTATGTGGATTGTGTGTAGTTTGAGGTTAAATGACTAGACTGAATCCACACACTTATCTGAAATGTGTTGGACATTTATGGACAGCAAAGAGTGTGTGAAGAGGAAAATGTTACCAACACAAACCTAACAAAATAAGGAAGAAAAGCTCAGTTTGCAAAGAAACCTTATTGCTCTACCAAGTGCCAGAAAGGTCTTTCTGCAAAGACAATCTTTTATAAACCTCCGTAATTACTACAGATTCTTTAGGCTTTAGGTAATGCCAAGACAATAATACAGTCAGCCACAATCCCTTCAATAGTCCTTTATAGGTTTCAAACTTGCTAATTGATGATGGCCTTCCTTACACAGTATTTTCTATTGAGCTTCATACAATTTTGAATACAGAAAATCCGCCAATAGATGAGTGGTCATAATATTAAGATGACCACAAAACCAGTTTTAACTGTACTCTATTTCCACAAACCCTCATGTTGTAACCCACTGAATATAGATGATGTACTCCAAAGGGTACCCACACCCCAGTTTGGGAACAAGTGATCTCAGTCTTACCTCCATCCTCTCGATCGGGTTATCACATTTTGCCGCCTTCTCAACAAGGGGAGCATACTCCATGTACTCGGCTAACCTCTGTATAAAACTCAGGGGCTCATTAAACACCACAGGCATGGTGATCTTCGACAGTTCCTGAAATCAATCACAACATCACAAAATCATCAATGGTGAAGAATCTGTGTGGTTAGCACATGGAGTTTTTCCATTCAATATACTTTTTTCTCTTATGAAGAAAAAAAGAACATCATGATAGAAATCCATCTTCTTCTCCCCGTTGCTAAGACCCACAAAGGTACTCCATTTACCTCTGCATATCACATGTCTAAGGTTGCCATGAAATTCATATCAGGGTTATTACATGAACCTGGACTAGTCAGCTGCCAGAAAACAAGTCTTATTCTGTGAAGTTGGTCAGAAACTTCTATCATTCAACAGTAGCAAGTCCTTGTAAAAATGTCACAATATTACTTCAGTGTCACTGGCTTTTGCAGCACTTGACAGGACAATTTCTATGGAATGGTTCATCAGTGATCACAAGGCTGACAAAGACTTTGACTCGGAAGTCAAAACATACTCTGAATTGGGGCAGGGATTTATTCATTCAACTTTCTTGAGACATTTCAAAGATTTATACTGGCTAATACAAATGAATTACTGGATAAAACTCACCTTCCCGATGCACTGTTTGAGAATACTCCAGAAACTGAAGTCCGATCGGGAAAACATTGGAACTGGAAGCGAGGTCCTACAGAAGAGGGGAAAAAAAAAATCTACATTTTCTGGACTACAAGCAGACCCTCTAAATACTACAATAGTTCATATACTAGATTCACATGGTTGTCAACTGGCTACAGGATTTCCAGCTGGCTGCTATTTCCAGCTGGCTGCCTGTAACAAATTAGATTCCATGCAAAACTTAAAAGTGATTTTATTTTTAAATCAAATTCCCCTCAACAGACTCATAAACAAATGAAAAAAATTATTAAAAAATACAAACAGAACAAAATCGAATCCGGCTCAGCCCTCCACTTCTTTTCAGATAGAGATTTCAAAATCTTAGGGTCCATGCTAAATTTAAGAATGATTTTAATAACTCCCTCCATACACTTACATTAAACCAACGAAACAAAATGTAATCTGACCTTGATTTTTTATCCTTTTCATGTGTAAGCTATATGCAAGTATAGGGCCTCTATAGGGGCTTAAATGACAAAGACAGCAATCATCACACCAACGAATCCCTGTTAACACAGCTGATTTCACCGAATTCCAACTCTTCAAAAGCATGGTAAAAGTTTCAATTAAAACGAAAGGCTTTTAAGCACAAGTTGAAATTAAGCAGACTTAACCGGGTGTCACAGAAACAGATCAAAAAACATTTCATCCCCCACTAATTCCTTTTATCTCCATGGCTGACAAAAACTAATTAATCATTTCAAATGTCAGATGACACTGTGCAGTTGGTTTGACAGATAAAACTATTGCAACAGAAGCTGTAGTCATGCACAAACCAAACTAAGTCAGAGGAAAAATAATTATGCCAATAAATGTATGCATGCTAGACTGCCCAGTGCTCTCAGCATCATATAGGCAAAATTTATACCCATACCACTCAGGTAAATGTCTAATATTCATATGCTGGATTAATATTTCTAGACTCTAAAACAGCTGCTTTCTCTTTGCCTGCTGCTGATTTTCAGCATTTCTCTTCAGTCCAGTCATGAACCTGAGGAAATCTCTATTAATCTAATCTATGCAGAATTACACTCTAATAGTCTGTAACTAAAATGCAACATACTCAACACGCAACAGCCTTTTCAGATGGTTGCTTAATTTCCTATTAAATATGTGCTGCTCGAAAAAAAAATAAATGCAGGAAGCAATTTATTCAATAATAATTGTTTCTATTTCTTTTTCAAATCCACATATAGCACCTTATTATGTATGACCTTTCCAAAAAGCTAACACAAGCTTTCCACCAGGCTAAACTAGGCCAGCTGGTATTATTTATTTTGTAACTCTGTTTTCCAGTCAAGTTGCTTCTTTACCAATAACTATATAAACATTATTCTGTCAATCATGCATTTGTGCCTCACTCTGGCCATGGCAAAAATGGGATTGTTTGTTCTGCCTGGCTGATTTGGACAGGTGAACTACCATTAGAAAAGACAAACCTATATTGGTGACCTTCGTATGCCATTGCTTGAACACTTTTCGATGTCGATGGTATTGTACCAGGAAGGACATTTTTCTCTTGCAGATTTGGCTGCTCTCGTTGCTTTTCCTGACGCCTTCTCAGTTTTGTGATGAGAGCTTTCATTAGTCAAAGTTCACTAATGTTCCAATTAATACTTCACATTATATCTGTATACCATATGGTAATCTGTGTTAAATTCTCTTATCCTGTGTAAATCTACCTGGTTGCAGACTTTCTTGATGAAATTCAGTGGTTTTCTTTTTGCCTGCATTATTGTTGTTTCTCCTTACTGTGGCTGAAATTGTTTCTCTCTAAAAATGATCTAAAATGACAGTCATGTAAGTGAATAAAAAATAATTTTATTGATTTATAACATGGCAAACCCTACAAACAATCATAATTAGAATAAATTCAATGTTGAACTGAGTTTCCCTTGAGTCTAATGTCTTGGCTTTGCTGTAAACATTTAGATCCAAATGATTTTTCTTCCCTTAAAATACTACAGAAAACAGCCTTCATTTTAGAAATATTTACTTTTGCATACTCTTAGATATCACAAGTGGCATTATATATATTATGTCTCTGACCACATGTTTGCCTCTTGTAAACGTCCGACTTTATATTTCTGTAGCTCATCAAGACTGCGTGATGGTCGTAGCGGCGTTAGCAACGATTGGCGAGGCCGCAACAACCATGCAAAATCGACGTTTTTATTGTTTGCTGTCACGTTCCATGATGCCTCGATGAATTAGTCTTCAAACAACTATTGAATCGTGTCAAAAATTTTGCAGTGTTAATTTCCTGCAGATGAAACTCGCAGTCAGCACTGTTACTGCATTGCTAGCCTAAAACCACAGCAATGTTTAAGACCGGATGTTCCACAACTTATTTTGTTTCGTTTCATATCTTGCCGTCTTTTCTACGACCATACGGACTTATTAAAAAATATACAACTATAATATCTTCCATGCAGCGGAACAACCCAACCTGAAAAACAAAAAACGGAGCAAAACTGCGGGGGAAAAAAAACAAGACTGCGTGAAGGAAAAGTAATGAATAAAACATTCATGACACCATCGGGTCTTCTCCAATACCATCAGGCAAATTAACTGACCTGCCATAACTAGAGGTGGCCCCATTTTTGGGGTGGTACGCCTCATCCAGGTCCAGATCTTGTGAGAGTGCGTCGGAGAATTTTTCTACAACGCCATTGTCAACGGGGGAACCTGTAAGAGTGAGACATGTGTGAAGACGTCTAGGCTAGTGATGCACAGTGAATGCCAGAAAAACGTATGGATGTGGCGTTAACTTTTTAGGACATTTCGTATCAAAGACGGTATATCCACGTTTGCAAAATCAAAGTACGGGACAGTCTTTTTGTGGAAGCAAAACAATTTGAAGCAGCCAATTCGGATTAAACAATTAGGAAAAAATCGAATATGTATTAAGATATCGGTACTACACCCACATTGTCAGATTCGGCATGCTTAAAACTATTGGTCAATGCCCAAAAATCAGTTTCGTCAAAGAGTGGATATACTGTCTTAAAAAAAAAAAAAACGAAACAAAAACAAACCTCCAGCTCAGACGTTCAAGATAACTGATGAAAACAAACACGCAAAGAAACAAACGAACCAACGAACGAACTAACGATCACACACATCAGGCCTGTGTAAATGTAGCCTATATATACACAAAACAGGGTGCATCTTATTCTTCTTTCATCAAACTGACAAGAACTAGACTAGATCTAGTCTAGATCTACTTGTTCAGCACTGAAAAGGACTGGTACCCTGGGTAATATCGTATCGATCTTAAATGAGAAATGAAAATATCATGATGCCAGCAAACCATGTAAAAGTAATGCTCGTCATTTCTTGGAGAGTGGGAGAAGAAGTGGAGAGACGGGAAGATCATAACAATAAACAACAGATATTGAGAGTGCATCTGGGCAAGTGAAAGAGGGAATATAGTTTTGTTTTTTTTTGGGGGGGGGGAGGGGAGTGAGAGAGCGACAGAGAAAATGGAGACATACAGATAGATCACAGATATGGTACCAAAAATATATTCTAATCTCGTTCAGACAGACAGGCAGACATATATACAGACGGAGAGATGACAGACTGACAGAATGAAACTCTATTAACACAAATACTGCTTAACACAAATCCCTATTAACAAAAACACTGCTTAACACAAATCCTTGTTTGGCATCTGTTTTGTTCCTTATTAAATGGCACTCTGGACAACACAAAACTTCTGTTCTAATAACGCATTTTCAACAACTTGGTCCGAAAGGTGATTGTCTTATCAGATTCCATGACTGACTGATTGACTGATTGACTGACTGACTGACTGATACACACACACACACACACACACACACACACACACACACACACGCACGCACGCACGCACACACACACAAATACACACACACACACACACATTCACAGAACAGGAAGGCAAACAGGTAAACAGGTAGGAGGACAAGGAAGGCAGGAAGACAGGATGGGTAAGAACGATGGATGAATGGATGGATAGAAGACAGACAGACAGACAGAGAGAGAGAAGGAGAGAGAGAGAAAAAGAGAACTCACCATAGACTTCATCATCGTCGCAGTCAAAGAACTCTTCGTCCATGGAGAGAAAAGACGGTCGCCTTGACAACGAACGCTCTAGTTCATGATGCTCGGTTGCTAGGGCGTGCAGGGAATCCTGTAACATCCGACATCGCTCCTGCTCCTCCTTCAGTTGGGTCTGGCGTAACTGCAAAAAAAAAAACAACACGGTAAGAGGCTTTGTCAAAGTCCTGTTCAGTGGGACGCCCTACCCGAAGTTTTTGCAAGAACAGTAGAATAACATGAACTCGTGGACTCTAGAGGACAGAGATGACATGACGTCACGATCATTTCATATTCCCTTAGATCATTTTCATTTTTTTTTTGTTGTTGTTTGTTTGAGTTGTTTATATTATTATGATCTTCCATTTATCTTCGTGTTTTTTTTTAACAAAAGTAGACGTTTGACTCATTATGATATTCTAATTTTACAAGCTAAACCACACCTGCCTCATTGTTTTGCTTACGGCAACGGGTTGAGAGCGCTAACTTTCTCATACTCTCAAATCTCAAAACCATGACTTAGGCCAACGTGGAATGAATGTGACGATTATTATGCTTTGAGTTTTTGTTTGAGATAACACACTACATCGGTGAAGTAACGAATCGCGTCCTGTAATATCTGCTTGTACAGTTCTTGTCTATGAGTTATATAAATTACCAGCTGTATACGATGGTCTGTTGCTTCGCACAAGATAGAAATGGAACAACACTGAGAACCAGCCACGGTGATGCAACTCGGCTGTTACAGAGTAATCAAAAAATACACTGAACTCAGACTGTGTTTAAATGCATAATACGAGTGGCAGGTGGGAGGGAGGGAAGGAGAGAGAGAGAGAGAGAGAGAGAGAAAGAGAGAGAGAGAGAGAGAGAGAGAGAAAACACCACCGATACAACTGAGAAACAGACTCAAAAAAAAAAAAGGTAAAGATCATAAAAGCAAACGACAGGTTATATTATGATGCTCCATCTCCCCTTCCCGTTCATCATGCCAGTACTCATCTGTTGCGCAAGGACAATTAGGTGTGAATTTGCCAGAGGCACAAAACTACCATTAAATCGGTTCCAACTTCCAACATTAACTGACTGGCCTATTAACATTTCTTTTCACCCACAGGCTGGTGCTAGGACGATAAACACGTTGCAGGAATCAATGTGATACGGCGTTGTTGTTTTTTTTTTCTTTCAAAATCGATAATGAAACTGACTACTGTACTTGATAAAACATAACTGAAACCAACTATGTCATCGAATATGGTAAGAAATAATGCAGAATTCAAACAGATGATTACAATAATATAATTTAATGAGAATATGCCGGGTTTTGCCATTTGGAGCAAAATTACACTACATTTATAGCTACAAAGGAAAACAGCAGAACAATTATGTCATACATTAATGTGTAGGGTTAGATTCGTCTGTACCAAGTCAGAACAAGTAACAAAATCCTTCCAATATTAGGCTGCCCGAGTACTCAGTATCGATACCTGCTCAGCACGACCACAAGCCCACCTTGTAACGAGCACGGAGTGCTATTGACACACCGACTTCTCGCTGTGTCAGTCCCACTCGCAGAGTGTTCTTAACGAAATTTCAGTCCTCTTTTTGCTTTCCTCGAGCACTTTCTCCTTTCTAAAACAGCAGACCATAGTGCTATTATACACACGTAACTGTTTGATTTCCTCTTAAGATTTTAGGCTGTTAGTGGAAGAAGGGCTAACACCTCGATCGAGAAAGTAGGAATGTTTTAATCTCTCTCTCTCTCTCTCTCTCTCTCTCTCTCTCTCTCTCTCTCTCTCTCACACACACACACAAACACACACACACACACACACACACA
>JAWQUT010000045.1:2778685-2803461 GCA_033807755.1 Ellobium chinense | reverse complement strand
AAAATCAACACCAGCTGACTGTTCCCTTTGTACCATATTACGACATTTTCTCTTTGTGGCAGTGGGAAAAGTGACAGAGACAACTTCTCCACTTACTCCGTATTAAAAAAAATATACAGCATCACGCAGCACTGGTTAGCCCAGATATTGGTGGTGTTTTATGTTGGGTTCCCGCCGAAGCTACTTGCCCAAAGTGTACTGCATTGTCCATTGTTCAAAGATGAGACGCTTCGTGATAACCTCCCCCCCACCTCCCCTCCATCCAACATAATGAACAGGATCTCTGCATGTGTTTTCCACTGTGACGGTCCCTGGGATGTCATTCAATTTTTCAAAAATCCTCTCATCTTTCCTGTGTTTTTGCGTTGATATATTATTGTTTTATTTCAAGAGTACCAGTTTAGAGATGATTCACAAAACATGAAGATTTTATCTTCAAAGGTAAACTGCTACGCCTATAGCAACAGAATTATGTGACGCAGACCCAGATACAGTCTTGTGACATTAATAATAACTGTAATAATAATAATAATAATAATAGCATCAACAATAACAAGAGCGAAATAAAAAAAAACTTCATAATTTAAGAAAAGTTTTTTTGGTGTTTTTTTTTTTAACCCAGACAGCTTCTCGGATGGATGTAAAATAGTCTTCTCTACAACGTTCTCTGATTTCAAAGAATTCGCCAGGAGAGAAGCATCCCTGCGGGTGTGACACTAATGTTCAATTAGCATTTACAAAGACCAGCCTGATGTGAGTTGGCGATATGACCTGATCGGGGTCACCGTGCGGACGCGTACACACCTGTTGCACGCTCACACTCACGTGCCGACCTAAATAGACATGCATGTTTTATTCATGGGCGGCTCTCCTATTGTACTTAGAGGGCACGTGTTCGTTGCTGGAGAGGTGAGTGAGTGGAGTGAGTGAGTGAGTGAGTGAGTGAGTGAGTGAGTGAGTGAGTGAGTGAAAAAGTGAGTGAGTGGGTGAAAAAAAATGAACTTCTAAATACGTGAACGAGAGAAAGATTAATAACTGATTGATGAGTGGGTGAATGATTTAGCTAGTGACTGCCTGTGTGTATGGGAAGAGGAGGGGAGGGAGGGAAGGGGAAGGAGAAGAACGGGTGGGAAGGAGGGGATGGGTATGAACGAAACAGAGTGAAATCAAACAATATGACACGCTAAAAAATACATGCGTAGCATGTGTGTGGTTGTACATGAGCGATCTTGCGTCACGACCAGATTATCACCACTAGGGGATGTTGTAATCAATAACAACACTTAATAATAATAACGAGGCTCAAAGGTCTCATCTCCAGGTCAGTGCCCACTCACGCGCCTCCACATTATTATTACTCCAGCTGACCAGGTCTCTCAAAAGCTTTCTCAACTACCCAGGGTGTATACAGTGCCGTTGCCATTATTACAGGTATTGATCACTAGCTTTCTAACAATCTATTTCACCTCCTGAAGCCAGGTACCCGTTTTACAGCTCGTCAACTAAAGAAATAAACGAATGAATTGCTTTCCCAAAAACTTACAACATGACTATGGTAGGAATCGAACCCACAGCCTTCAGATTCTTAGTCCAAGACCGTAATCTTTCGTAGCTTCACACATTCTTCCATTACTTAAGCCTGGGTTCTTCAGATAATTATTTTCCGCGATATATTAAAAAAAAAAAAGAGGCGTATTTGATATGTTTGTAAAAAGAAAATATCCTGAAACAAACAAGGATCAAAGAAAGAAGTAAAAACGAAAGAACAAAAGAAAAAAAAAGGAGCTAAAGAACGAATGAAATAAACGCGGACAAATGATGAGAGCCCTAACGGAATCTTCTCAGAAGAAAATCAATATCTATTATCTAATGCATACTCTCGCACCCCATGCGCCGCTAGACTAGACAAGGTTAATCATAGAGTCTTCACTCAGTCCACAAATACTGTGCCAGGAAGTCGTATGTGCAAAGTGGTGCTGGATGGACATACAACACTCTGTGTGACACCATTAGCACTACTTACTGTCAATACCGAGGAAAATCGTTCGACCCTCCGGAAGCAGTTGGTGGGAGTTAGTAGCGGGCAATTACAGTTTCCGAATATCGATACTTTCAATACTCGGCAACATGGACGTGGATATCAAACCCAAGTTCTAAAGTTCCGATACTATTTAATTTTTGATACTTTCGATCTGAGCAGCCACAGTTTGACTTTGAGTATTGAAGGTATCAAAAGTATCGAAAGATTAAAAAATTCCCGCCCCGTACGGAGTGCCACAATCGATTGGAGTCGATACTTTCAATACTCAGAGCATGAATGCTTAGTATCGCAATACTAAACAATTAAGGTATCGGCCCACCTTTGGGAACAGGTTGAAAAGTGTTAGGGAAAGATGAGGAACTTGATGATATAGGACTGTCTAGAGGGTGGAACAGAGGCAGAGAGTGGAGATCAGGCATATATTAATGACAGAGATAGCGAGAGGAATGAATAAAAGATGGAGAGAAAAAAAGAGAGGCAGACGGACAGGAAAGATGGCTAGACAACGCCTGACAGAACATATGAAGAGAAGATGGATGAAGAAAGAGAGAAAAAAATTAGTCGATATGGATCTAAAGGGAAAACTGAGATCATGTATACAACATAAACATGTAAACACGAAAATGGAAACACTTTATACAAACATAAACAGGCCTGCAGTGAAACCTAATCGTCTTCGGAAGAGGCAAAGATAAGGGAGTGAAGGGAGAAAGAAAGTGTGTGAGGGAGAGAGAGAGAGAGAGAGAGAGAGAGAGAGAGAGAGAGAGAGAGAGAGAGACAGAGAGAGACAGAGAGAGAAAAGACAAGGCAGTATGGAAATAAAGTATGAATAGTATATGAAGAGACAACAGCAACAACAATAAAATAAAAACATTCCGGCCAAAACAAAACAAAAAAAAGGCATCTGGACTGAATGGGATGATGATATTTCACAGAGAACAGAGAAAGAGAGAGAGAGAGAGAGAGAGAGAGAGAGAAAGAGAGAGAGAGACAGAGAGAGAGAGAAAGAGAGAGAGAGAGAAAGACGGAGGGCGAACAGAGGCGAAATAATAAATTTGTTGGTGTGGACCAAATTACGTCAGGAGAGTATGATGTAATCATTAACAGCAGCAATAATCTGATAGTCGCAACCTCCACTTAACTGCAGCACCTTGCGTTCACAAAATGCTGTATTTCTATATAAAAGGTACTGAATAATCACAACCTCTTTCATTTGCAGCTTTCCTCGCCCGCAAAACGACAAGGAAGAAAAAAAAACTGCGAGTAAACAAAATAATGTCTCCAGCGCCATCAGAGTAAGAATTGAAATAAAGGATGTGAAACGAACGCTCACGCACGGAAGAAAATAAACAACAACAACAACAACAACAACAACAACAACAACAACAACAACAACGACGATGACAACAACAACAACAGTAAAAATCTTTACACAGACGGGAAAAATGGAAAATTTACCAAGGAACAGATACCGATCAGGAAGACAGGCAGAAGGACAGGCAAACAGGGAGACAGGACACTCCCCAATACCTGTATTATGAGACGCCCAAAATCGATAAGATCAACTGGATTGTATATCAATCGAGAGCAAGATATTCTCCAGGCTGTGGGACTGAATGGCAGGCAGGCATTAGTTACGGGCCTCTACTATACTATTTATAGACCTGGGTCTGATTGAATGGAGGCAGCCAGGGGCGGAGTCAATTAGTCTGATTGGTGGGGAAGGAGGGGAACTAATCCATCACATAGAAGCCGAAGGCCGTAGAGAAATCTTTTGGCATTGATCAAGTCCCTTGCAGGTTTCTCTCTAACTTCCGGTGAGTGTGTCACGGGGGGTGGTAACTCTTTGATGTTCTCGGTCTGTAGCTCGCAAAACGAAAATAAAACTCAACCCCTCTACATTGTTTGCGCACTGTGCTCAAGGATTTTTTTTCCTTAGGGATAGCCAGAAAGGGGGAAGGGGAGAAGATGTGATCCTTCTGCGCCTGCATCAACGAAACTCTTCGGGAACTGGCTATATAGTTTGATTAGTTCAGGGATATTTCTGTGAGCCAAGAATGCCAGAGAATCGATACATTTCAGACAGGAAACAGTATAGTATCGCGAGAACTGGAAATTAAGGGACCCGGCTAAGAAACTGAAGTTCGTGAAATCTTTGAATTCGTATGCTAAATCAAATGTACAAAATTTAATACTCGTAACAACATCAATTCTTCAAATAGGTTTACGTGATTGTATAATCAATTTCTGACAGCCGGGCAAAGGCCTACTGACGAGCAACAAGAAATCGTAGTTCGACCTTTGACCTGTGAACTCTGACCAAAGAAGGCAACGCAACAAATTATTGTTTCAGCAAATTCCATACCTCAACTGGTGGTTACACAAAGCTTTAGTCTATAAAGAAGGATTTTTTTTTCTTGATTATGCTTCCTTAAATATAAAAACTAAGCCCACCACGCAACTCAGCATTGAAGAAAATGCTGGCATGTCAGATTTCGTGGGTGAAGATAGCGTTGTTATGATCTACATAGCAATTATGTTATATGAACATATTTGGCTGTATATGGACTCGTTCCCTTAGTTTCATGATGAATGGGCAAAGACCATTGCCTGTATGCATAAGCCATACGTTAGCTAGCGTACTGCGTTAACTACAGTGAACACTACCAATGCTTTAGACGTTTCCCGTGGTTACCGCAGAGCCTTAACTAACGTAAGGATAAAAGCATACGGCGACAGAGCTTTGCGATGGGTAAGCGCAGAAGTCGAGGACCTGAAGTTTTGGAGTGCTCGATTTCGCCCAATTTTAAACTTTTCTTCTCCCCCTTTCGTTGCTAAAATACTGACAAACGCTCACCCAGTTACGGCGAAATCGAATTCGCCCGTCAGGTTGGCTCAGATCAAGAGTTTCCATATATATACTGTACTGTGCATTTAACAGCTAATGTCCAAGCTCTCTTCCCCCCGTACCCCCCCCCCNCCCCCCCGGGTTTTTTTCTATCATCGAACGTGTGCTGAAAATGATCTCATCGATTCTCAATATTATTATTCAAAGCAAGCTGCGCTTAATCGCTATCCAGATAATCGCAACTTACGCTTAACCGCAACACCTCTCATTAACATGATGAGATATATTTCCTTATATAAGTCAAAGGATAATCACAACTTCTTTTAATCGCAACTTTCTCCATGCCCCACACCCCCAAGAATTTGCGATTAAGCGGAATTGACTGTATGCCCCTTTCCGTTTGATTACTTAAGAGCTCATATGATCAATATCACAATCTGATTTTCCATTACGTGTCTGAGCTGAACCCAGCCATCCTCTGTCGCTCTCTCGCTCTTTCTCTCTCATCTTTGTCACTCACTCCCTCCCTCATGGACTGAGAGACAGACAAACCCTCTGCTGGAGATGGCTAACCGCTAGCCCATATTGGGGCATCCAACACGCGGGTGGTACCGTGGACCCTAACTTTCACCCTGGATTTAAACAAGAGGAATATATAATATAACAAACTAATGGTGTTTATAATGTTTTCTCCGGAAAGTGCATTGTGCCAATCGTCCATTAAATTTCTCAAAATCCTCCTCAGAAGTTCACTGAAACCCCCCATATTTTATGCGCAAGTACAAGTTCCCCCTCTAAATTTACACCCCTCTCCTCCGTCCAAATTTATGACAAGGGAAGAATATCGCTCTCATCCCATATGGCCTGGAGAGAATATTACACTTATCATGTCATTAAAGGGAATAGTTCGTCTTGCCTACCCCCTGTCTGCCTGTCTGCCTGCCTGCCAGCCTGCCTGCCAGCCTGCCTCCCTTCCTGCCTCTCTCCCTCCCTCCCTCCGTAATTTATGCCCTTCGTTTCTTGCCTCCTACATTTCTTTCTTTCTTTCTTTTTTTCTTTTCCCTTCCTCTTTCTTATCCTCATTCCTTTCCATCCCTCTGTTCAATGAGCGAATTTCGACCAAGCAAGCTCCGCCAACATATGCGCTTTACAGCATACTATTTATTTATTAAACACATCAAAATGCCATGCGCGACTGCAGAGGAAAAGAGTAATTTCCAAAAACACAAATCAATAAACGACTTTACGAAAAACGTCGTACTCGCACAATATTTGTGCTGTTCCTGAAATACACAGCCATCGTTTGTTCTTATTTTCAATACACCTTGACATATGAAAATCTCGCAGAGAAATGGAATATGAAGAGATCCATTATTTTTTTTTTTTGTTTTACCCGGAGCCAGGCCATCGTATACTTTACAAATCAATAATTAATCAACTGCATCCGTGTGTTTTTTCTTTCTTTTGAGTACACCGAAGAAGATTCTTCTGTCAGTAGTACAAGTCAGAGCACTTGGACAGCTAAGCTTGACCCCGAAACATCCACGGATAACCTTGACATTGTACGTCACTGACTAACTGCTGTGCAACGACAAAACACCGTAAAATCTTAATTATATGATTACACGATGTTTTGTCACTACATGGCAGAAGTGAAATAAATTCGAGAAAAAAAACAACTGAATCACATCCTGTTATGAATTGCATGTATTAACGAAAGACAAGATCTTGAAACACGATGACCTACTTTGCATGGCTCATTTTAGAACGTGAATTTTCTTTAGGCCTAAACTGGATCAACAGAGATTTTTCCCCATAAATTGACGAAGTTCGCTGCAGGAAAAAAAGAAAAGAAAAAAGCAATGGGTGGGCTGAAAGGCGGGGATTGAGAAACATATTAAAATGGATTAGATCGAGGCGACTGGCAGATCAGACAGACGATGAGTGAGAGATTAAAAAGAAGGAGCGGGGAATTATTCTCGGGCATTAAACCTGCACAATCAAAACATACGTGTGGGCGAAGGCAAAGGCAACATGACAACCCAAACACACTGAAATGTTATCCTTTGAAAAAGTATTATTTTAAATGTCTCCCTGGCTGTGGCTTTCCATGCCAAATACATGCTGATTTCACCTGGAAATTATAAAAAAATGCTTAGAAACAGTATTAAGACTCAATAGACAAAAAGTAGCTAAGAAGTTATAGCACTAAAAAAAAAAAACCGCCAATGAACTTTCGTCAAAGTAGCCAAATAAATTTTGCGTCTTGGGGGCCAACCTGGATGCAATGCTTACACCAGATAACAAGGTGGATGGAGTGATGTCACTGATCTGTTATCTTCCTACTCCCACTCACATAACATGGTTGTCACCCTATATCTATTTAAAACTTATATTACGCCTACAACAGGATGGTATGGGAGCGACGGTAAAACTTCATACAAATCCACGGAGCCAAAGATATAATAAAATTCCACCCCCACACCAGTGGTTTGCATAACACTTGGGCGGTAGAAAAGGACACGGGCCATAATAGCAAGAAACAGATGCAATGAAGGAGAAGTGAAAGAGGATTAGGACAGGACAGAAGCACGGCCGTCTTCCCAATATCATAAAAGCAATACAATGTACTTTTATTGTTTGCTCTGACCATGCACAGAAGAACCGACGGAGGGCCTCGTTACTCTCTAACAGACAATTTCGACGGGCCAAATCAAACTTTAGAGACTGTGATGTGTTCACGCTCATTGCAGGCTGATTACTGACTTTTTTTTTTACAGTTTCGCCATACTCTCCCTTCATGTTTAAGTATCGATTTTATTTCTATTCTAATACGTAGTGCCACGGAGGCATATCGATACTTTCGATATTTCTGGACATCTTGATACCTGAAGGCTTTGCAAAGGGGTGTCAGGTAACTAATGTGAGATCGAAAGAGGATGGAAATTAGTTTTTATACTTCCGATATTTTCAATTCTGCCGATACTTCCGATATCGAAATTTTTAAGGCTCGAAAGTATAAATACTCAGCAACCGTACTGCTCACCAGTAGTTCGAGAGCGTAAGAAAATTCTGAAATCGAAACTTAGGAATCTGAGACCAAAGTACACGTATCACACTCTCTGCGTTTTTTTGTTGTTTTTTTTAAACTGTGGAGTTCGATGTTTCAAGATTCCACTACGTTTACTATCCTTCGACGATAGCAAGAGCCGCAAAGATGAGTGCTTCTATTCTGAGGCACTGACGACATTGGAATTTTTTTTTTTGACGTTTTATACCACCTGCATGTATCACGGTCTTCAAGTATGAAGATGCCAATAACTAATAAGACCTGGCATAAGAATATTAAGTAATTTTAAGTAGTCCTTCCTTATAAAATCAGAAAAGTAGTCGGAATAATCACGGAACAGTGCCGATCTTGCGGCTAAACTAATGACTAAATGAACTGCATTAATGCCAGAGCGGTCCTATCCCAGAAAATAGCCAACCGGTCATGGGGTGATTTGAATGGTGTACAGTATTTGAATTTTAAAGGTTTAGATGAATTCAAATCCTTTTGTTGACTCAGAATAAGAGGGGTTTTGACACTCAAATATAAACCTTGTGGTTGTTGCTAGGTGGATAAGGTTACCCTGTTTACTATGAGAGAAAGCTTAAAATATTACATAGCCTGGTTCACTGCCAAATTTTGAAATCTATTTTTGGTCTTGGGGCGTTTTTCCATGTGTCAAAATCTGGAGGAAGAGTTACACAATACACGTGAAAAGTATTTTATCAGGGGACTCCATGACAAGTTAATAAGAAGTATAAAGCGTTATACAGCCAAAAAGTAGAAAAAAAAAACTGACATCCTCGAACCTAATATTGTCAGCATAGATGTCTGGTTGGTCTTCACGATAGGCAGTGATTTGTTTACACGGTGTACTTAGTAACCAGTCTACGGCCTGAACAAATAACGCAAGACCCACATCAATTCAGCTTAAATCCCACTAGTCTAGCAATGTTTGAATAGCTTCATGGCAAAACACATTAACCACCAACTTGAATTTTCAGCTTATTTTGCTTAGTTTAGGTACCAGTAAGACTGTTTTACTACACATGCAAGTTTTCGCTCCTTTAGAACGATATTTGTCCTACAGTATTTCACAATTAAATTCGCGTATCATTAAAAGGAAAAAAAACCCACCAAGATTTATATCTAGTCTCTTTAGTCACGTCTCACCTTCCCCCTTACATCATAGTGAATAATGCATCTTGTCATGAAGCTCTTCATACATACATTGAATGACTTTTAAATATTTTATGTCAAGTTGATGGCAGGGCCAGGTCGTCAGCTAAGGGCCAAACCAGGTGATCGTTAGGTATTTATCAGTGCAAAACTGCAGTGTCAGAAATAACACCAAGAAAGTCACACAGCGCCTCATCTACCTCAAATCTATTTTCTCATCACTTGGTTTTGCTCCTGGACTGCGATAATGTATACAATTTCATCCTAGCCTATCTTAGTGATGGAACTTGCGTAAGTATGAAAGCCTCTTAACCCTAGGGGCTTCGGGTAAAGTGTACTTTACGATTACGACATTCAACATTGCAATGTCGCAAAATAAACAAAAAATGTTGGAACAAAGGTTAAAATAATATAAAGATTCATGCCTGAGGGAGATCGTTGTCGTTTCAAGTCCTAATTGTAATCGTGAAATTTTATCACGAAACTAAAGTTTGATGACGGAATCAGGGTAAGTCAGGTTTAAGTCATCGCTGAATTTCGTTGTCTGACAATATTGGATATGCCTACACTAGCCCAAAAATCAAAGATCGCCCGAGGTTTAAAAGGAGAGCAATGGTATGATGGGACACCTAACTAATCTAAGTTCAGTGCCATGATGCTTTTTTTCCTTCAATTTCACTAGTAAAGCATTTCATTCTGCTTAGAAACACTGCAGACATCCTTCCGTATGTTATGGTAAAGAATACCGATTTATTAACATCTAGTATATCAAAATATAAAAGCAAATCCATTGGAGTCGAAACTGTGGCCATAACTGTTGGCGGGTCTTGTCTTTCGACGGTAATAGTCCAGTGGTGTAATTTAAGACAATAATAATAATAATAATAATAATAATAATAATAATAATAATAATAATAATAATAACAACAACAAAACAATCGTCATCATTTAAGAATCTAAAATTCAGAAATTTGGAAAAGACGTAAAAAAAAAAAAAAGACTTCACAGATAAANTCACAGATAAATAAAACATATTATTTTAATAATGTCTATTTGCGAGCTGATGAGATCTTCTTTAGGCACAAACTGATGATAAAATGCTTTAAAAAATATCTTTATCGTCATCGTCATCATCGTCATCCAACTTACCGGCGATTTTATAGCCGCAGTGATAACAGGCATAACTGCTGTCTAATCCTAAAATCCGAGATTAATCAGAGTCTTTCCTGGGGCTTCTGATTCACGAGAGACAAGATACGGTGAGAAAACGATTCACTTTTTAACAAGCTCGTGCATACGGTGACAAACGCCACATAGTTAACAAATTACGAACAAAATAATAAAGAATGTATTTCCTTCTCGTATTTCTTGTCATCACACAAACAAAAGAAACAGCGGAGTCTTTTCTTCACTCGTCGGTACTTCCAAACTCACCAACCTGTCAGGTGAGCAAACAAAATTCACCCCACACACAGACCACGTGACATTCCTGTGGGATAATAGTTGATGCAGCAGGCAGGAAACTGAGGTCTAGGTAGGTGCAAATTGCAGTGGCATTTTGCTCAATAGGCAAAAAAAAAAAAAATCACAAAGGTGCCACTTATTCAGGGGCGAGTTCAAGTGCTGCTCTGAATGGAGGTGAAATCATAGAATACAACTACAGCCATTCATTCAAAATTTTATACTGCGCCACTGCAATCACACTACATAAGAACATCGAATCCGAAAACTGATTCCCCCCCCCCCNCCCCCCCCCCCCTTCCCTAAAGGTTTATTTGCCTCTCTTCACTGGATAGACACAGATCAGAGGCCATCCCATGTCTGTCATTACAAATTACAATCTAATAGTTAGCGTTTTAATACGGACCCATACATGTATACAGGAGCTTTCACCACCCTCCCAGTCGTTGTATTCGAGAGTGATCTATCTCTCTCAATATCTCTTCTTCTCCCGCCTCCTTTGTGGCGGCGTACTAACCCCGGGAGACACTAACTATTCTTCTTCACCTTCTTCCTCCTTTGGATTCGACACTGCCAATATCCCACTACGCATTTTGTTCCGCTGTGCGTTGTCAGCCGTCGATACTAGTTTTCGAGTACGTCACCCTGGCCTTCAACAAGACAGTGGGTCTTGGCTAATGATTATACCTGTGCAACAAGTCTTTATGAAGATTAACGACGATTTCCTTCAGTTCGCCATTTCAAAACAATGCAGTCGAATGTTGATAGCCCAGAGCATTGTAAGTGGGTGTATTTTTATGTTTAAGTTACGCTGCTGGGGAGAGCTCTTACCGCGGGCAGTGGGCGTGGCACTACACTCGACTTCTGAAGGAATGATTACAATTATTGATGCACAGTGGTTATACTTTATTGATGGTAAACGGTATCGTTTCCGAGTACCGATACTTTCGATACTTATAAATTTCGATGCAGTCCTGAAAATATCAAAAATACTATTAGTGTCGAAATTAACTTCGATCTTCCGCACCAAACAAGCCATCAGTTTCCTTGGTGAAAAACTTAAAAGTGTTTCAAGGAAATCAAAAGTACCAGGAGCATCGAAGTGGCTACTCAGTGTTCAGTATCAGAATCGAAATACTCGATACTTGGAGCTCGAAGATCGCGATATTTGAAACATCATGTGTCAGCCCACCACTATACTTATCCTGTTGCTGTCAGACTGCCAGCGCCGTAGCTAAAGTGTTTATAGGTTGGGGCCGTAGAGAGGTGGGTTCCCAACAATTTGTGTGCTTTTGGCAGGGAGACGGTGACATTAAATGGCCACATATCAGTGGTAGCAGTAGAAGTGGTTGTCGCGACGAAGATGGTGCTAGTAAGTAATAATAGTGCAGGTTGTAGTGATGATGATGGCGGTTGTCAGAAACAAAGGTGGTGTGGTGGTGGTGGTGGTGGTGGTTCTTATGACTAAGATGGTACAGGCAGTTGTGGGATATTTATTTATGTCGTTGGTGAGACAAACATACATATGTACGGACAAAAAGAAATTTGCTTGAGACAAGGAGTACATGGGGAGGATAGGGGTAGGAATGAGAAGAGAGTGGAGAAAAGTCCTGGCAACATCGAGAAAGAAACATGGCCTCATTTTGACAAGGCGTTTCCCAAATTCTGAACTGAGGAGAATGAGGAGGAAGAGAAGGAGGAGATTGAAAACGCAAAACATGGAGAACAATGACAGTCAATTCCGCATAATCGCAACTCCTTGAAAATATTATCATAATAACTGGAGTTGAGATTATCCATCGTCTTCTGTAACAACAATATGAATAACATACTATCCTTCCTCATTATCTTCTAATTATAAAAAAATAATAGGCGATGAAGCGAACTGCCACTGATCCCAGGAAACTGTAGTAGGCGGAGACCATGTGACACTGACGGCGACGGCATATGCCTATGAGATTTAACAGCGCCATTAAGTTTCTGTTTACCTTAAAAATTCACCTGAGCAAAAAATAATTAGACCGTAACAATGACTCAGCTAGCGTGTACCTCTACATACACACACAAAACCGTCCCTTGTCTTCCTTGTTAGTTTGCTTGCTTGAGTTAAGTTTTAAGGTCCTCTTTCAGCACAGTCATGGCTATATCAGAGATAAGGCTTGAACTCTCCGTTCGACCACCGAGAAGGGGGTGCCTTTTAAACGCCTCGAAATAAACACAAAACAAAACCCAAGAAAGAATTCGCCGCTGACAGGATTCGAACCTAGCATCTCTCGCAACATGAGACCAGCAACTCACCGTGCTGACCGTTGCCCATTTCTCTCTCTTCCACGATCTTCATTTAACTATATGTAGCGCGCGCGCGCGCACGCACACACACACACACACACACACACACACACACACACACACACACACACACACACACACACACACACACCCACCCACAAATCAAGCTGTGCTGACCGTTACTCACTGTATACTTCTCACTTCTCAGATAGCTGAGAGTGTCTTTAAGTGATCTGGTCTGCCGGAGTAATAACAATATAATGCGAGGATGCATTAGCTTGACAAGATTTGGAAACCTCATTAATGTCAATGTTATCATTATCACAGAATAGTAACAGGACTTGTATACTAAAAAGACCGCATAAACATTTTTCTAAATTAATGTTTCAAGGCAAAAAAGGTTCTCATACCCGTGTTTTTGGTCATCAAATTCTGATAAACAAAAGAAAAAGACGTATCTCCCTTTTTCACTGAGAGATCGACATGAGACCCAGCTTATCAAATGCGCCACGTTTCAAAGTAAAAATCTGAAGTAATAATTACATTTTTCTGTATTATAGTCTTTTATATTTAAAAACATCTTCAGATAAAACATAATCATCATCATCATAAGCAACAGCAGCATAAAAAAAAACAACTAATAAAAACAATAGCAATGGCATGTTCACAAAGGGTCCCCGGACATGAAAGTAAAACTCTTGTTGCGTAATTCAACTGGCATGAAATATCAAAGCCTATCTTCTTGCATAATTCAGCTGGTTGCTTCCAGGTCTATACCGCCTATAAGGAAATATTTGTTTCTTAAAAAAGAGAAGAAAGAAATTCCCATTTTTTATTTGTTGTTGTTCTATCTACAGACATACACTCCCCGTCATAAATAACTCTCCACTCGTCCCCCATTTCGAAACTCTTGACACACTGTTTGGAGAAATAACAGGATCGTTATTAAACCCATAAAATGGCCCAACCGATGTATCTAGTCTAGTTGTAGTTTGCAAATCGACGTCTGGAAAATAATGCAGTGGACAAATTTTATCAGGTCGTACAGCGCTCTCTTCCTTTTGATCAAATCAAAACGTATGCCAAAGTTTTAAAGTGGCGAGTTATTTATGAGCGGCAGTATATATAATGACACAATATTGACATTGAAAGCAGCTCTCCTCAGCCCCTACGATCAGGCGAGAACTGCACAATACCAGATTACAATCACAAGACATCTTCTCCCATCCTGCCCCTCTCCTCCCATGTTGCAGATCTGACTGGTCGTGAAATGAAACATGAAAAGAAAACAAGCCGAACTAGTCCACCCCGGGAGGAACGACTCATCTTTTCAACACTGCCGAGAGTGTAAACGCAGTATCTTCGCAAATGAAATATTTAAGACAACTGGCTAGTGTTACAAGCTATGAAAAGAAAGTTATTCCACTTTCGTTTGTGACCAGCCACCGTAACCTTCATGCCGTACGCATGTAATTGTTTTCGATCTTTTGAAACTACGCTTCACAGACATCGATGTAATATAGTTTTTAAATAAACACGCCAAAGAAAGAAATACTACGCGCTGCGCTCTAGGCTTGTACGCCAGTAGTATTCGAATCCATATCGAAAGCCACGAATAGTTCTGCCGAGTAGGATTTTATGAAGGCGCCATAGCAAACATGAAAAAAAGCACCATCACAACCCTCAGATCAAAGAAATAAAAAAGTAGCCAACGGTTTTTTAAGGCAAGAAATCACAAAGAAATATTTCTTAGGTCAGTCTCGAAGTGTGCATTCAAATTTTCTTGACTCAAGGACTTCAATGAAAAACAATGCTGCTTTTACTGGAGGAGGTGAGAAAATGAATAGATATTAGACTGGATAAAAATTCCACTCTTTATAAAAAAAAAAGAAAGAAAAAAAAACAGCCTAAAAGTAGCCAGGGAGCCACGGCGTAAAAAAAAAAAACAAAAATAAAAGCCAAAAATTCTGATAAGCAAACAAATCTGGCTCTAAATTCCTGACTTGGCAGCACAGGTCTCGAACTCTATTGCTCATTTACGAATTCAAATCCTGATATAAACTCAAAATTCCTGAATTCCAGCCTTCAGTTTCGTCTGCCAGTTTTCCACTCTCAGACGGTCGGTTAAAATCCGATCATATTTCTTTGCTTAGGTGCAAGACCCCGATAAAAGCCAAAATCCAAATTTTACGGGAAATGCAGGGAAAGCTAACTCATTTTCGTAAAACTGCACTTAGCAAAGCTATTCTTTGGAAGTATACTCTATTGGTATAAGCGCTGTAAATCACAACAGAATTCAGTCTCTTAAGTTAAAAATTACAGTATTTAGCTGTAGTCAAAATGTGTTATCAAGTTTTGTTACTGATATTGCCTGGTGCAAAGGCCTGACATTGCCTCATTTTGGAAAAGAACACCAGTAGTGACATTTCATGACGTGCTTGAACAAGTGCGTGCAATATTCCAATACGTGCATTATTGTAAAGAAATATTTAGCCTTTTCCCATCGTACCACAAAACTATTGAAGTTAGAGGTCTGGGATTTTGACACGACTCGCGCGATGTATATTGAGAGCTTGCGCACTAACGATGGGATCTCTTACCATTGTAATTAATAATCATAATAATGCATCAGTGCTGAAAGCATTCTTGGTAGAGCGGTCAACATGCAAAGTTAATGTAATTCTTACAATGCTAAGAGATTCCCTTCATTAATGCACAAGTTCTCAGTTGGCAATACTAATCCAAATAAAATTTCGGTCAGGATGCTGTACCCAGGCGACAACTTGAAGTTCCTAAACAAGCTGATGCGCCTCTACTCATGAGAAATGAGCATTCCGAACAAACAGCAAGAATAACAAGATAATTTCCGTGTATAAAAATATGTCATTACTTTACTTATCATAGGTGTATCTCAACAGTGTTAATTTTGTTTATTATAGGCATATGCCAACACTAACATCAATATACATTGAAAAATCTTTACAAATTATCCATAGCACAGTCGGATGCCTAACTGGCTCCCACTTTGTCATTAGCAGCTGTTCTATTCCATGGAGCCATTGAAAGCCCGCCCGCCGCGCCCGAGGTGTAAAAGGAGAGGCGAGACATGAGGGACCATTCATTAATTTGAAGTCAAACGAATATGGAAACATCGCAGCACAATTTTTTTTCCCGAATTTCAGAACCAAAACATTTCATATTAGTCTATATATATATAAGCTTTGTAGATCGCCAAATTACTATCCACCCGAATGTTACCTAAAGAAAACTGCTATAAAAATGTCTAGTATTTGAAACATGAAAGCAAATCCGTCTGAGCCGAGGCAATGTCCATTCACGGCCATTTGTAGACGTAGACATAGACGAGACTTGCCTTCAAACAACCGGCTGGCACAGCTTTGAAAACACTGAAGTTCGTAGCTTACGATACTGAGCCACGCTCGTTAGAACTAGACAGAGAAAAGAGAGAAAGAGAGAGACATTAATGCCACAAACAATCTGGGTGAATCATTTTAGCACAGCTGTTTTATATCTTATTTTATTTTTTCCGTCATGTTCAGGGTTCATTTTCGCTCTTCCTAGCCCTCAGGAGGAAAAAAATAAAAGCCCTATAGAGAGGGTGCAAAAAAGTCCGATTTATCCATGCTCTATTCCTTTTTATTTGGGAGTTGCGAGGTAAAATGTTTTGACATAGGCTGAACTGGGCTGCCAACTATTCTATCCATGCACTCTATTTTGCCCTTAAAGAAATGTGCGTATAGAAAGCGGCCCCCCCCNCCCCCCAAAAAAAAATGACTCCAAGCTCTACTTTCTTTTATTTGGGAGTTGCAAAGAAAACTGTTTTGAAATAAGCTGAAAGGGATGCAAATTATTATTTCCATGGCTGGAGTAGTTCAACAGTTCAATAGCTCTTTATTCATCAACAAAAGATCAAAGGCCTCCAGTGACATGGAACGGTCATAACAGCCAATAACAAATGACAGGTCGCATGAAACAATATTTGTGACGGTCTGAACATAATATATGGATATATCATATCAAAAAGCGTGGTGCGAACGTTCATTTGAGTCTAGACTAATCTTTTGATGCGCTTTTATTATGTTGGATTAGACCTTCACGAATTCTACACGCTCTTTAAAAAAAAAAATTAGGCAACAATCTGTATTATCGTTTCACTTCTGTCGTTCAGCAGAGAGATACGTTTGTGGGTATTTGCATTATTGACAACATATTTAGCTGGCAGGTATTTGATACGTCTTTCTATATATACTGGGAACATTATCAGAAAATCATGCAGGGGTAGAACGAAGAATATCAGAATGATAACCTTCCTCTGGCAGCCATCTTGTCACTAATGTAAGAGGTGACCTGCGAGGATGTCACTGTAGCGCAACCCAAAGTTCTAAATTCAGGACAATTCGATAATCACAAAGTTCTAATAACAAGACAATTCGATATGTAATCGGTTCATAATTTAAATTAGGATCACTCATGATTCCCTGACGGATTCAGGTATTTGATATGGCCCTCGATCAATGCGCTGCACTACTCCAGTGACACTTTAGCGGGGTGACTATGATCCAGCTCTTTCTGGTTTACGGATACACGTACTTCGATTTCAGTGCTCAGTATCAGATTACATACAGTAGAACAAAGTTTGTTCGGTGTAAGAGAAAGTTTGAAACGTTGGCAAGATAAAAACGATGATGAAAACGTCAAGGCACTATGCTTTGTGCTAATCCCCTTTTTATGCTCTTAATCTAATGAGCTCAGACGTTCATGTGAATTTGATCCCTCACCCCTTTGCCCTTGTGACGGGTATTGCAACGTCTTAAGGAATCATGCCTCATTGAATAAATTTCAAATTATTCAATGTTTACAGCGTAGAGGTTCATGCTAAAACCATTCCAACGAGGATTTGCAATGTTTTAATGAAGCATGTCCGCTTGATGCTGTTCTCCTTATTGAAAAACGTCTACTGAAAAACGCCGGTTTGTTTGGCTGCGTTCCTTTATATTTATGACCCAGACCTCCATGTCAACAAACTTAAAAGTCAAGTTAAAAAGATAAAGAACGGTCCACTAAGTTCCATTATATATCTGACCCGGACTTCCAATGTCAACAAACTTAAAAGACAAGTTCAAAAGATAAAATCTACCTTTATTTGCCCGTCAGGAATTCTTTTTACAGTGTATTATATTTCATACATGATACAAGCATTATACAATAACACCACACGTAATCATACAAAAATAAAAAATGGCAAATCAACATGACGACATCTTTTCTCCCTTTTTTTTTGGGGGGGGGGGGNTTTTTTTTGGGGGGGGGGGGGTCCCCCACACTGACGTCTAAACATGCACGTGAATCTGATTAACCTCTGTTACACTTATGTATGTATAGCCTATGCCTGTCGCATGTGGCATGTCATTTTTTATTGAATCATATCGCAATAATACGCTTTTCTACAGAATGCTCCATTAAAGACTCCCTCGTGTTTGGCATACATAAACATCATAAAAATCATCGAAGCGTGGTGCATTATACCCATAACGCTTCTCTTAATAATCTTGAGCTTCTCTTTGATCTTCTGGCTTGGATGTAAATTTGATCATTCCCGTTTTGTGTGTTAACCCGTGTTGCGATGTCTTAATGAACCAAGCAAGGTCCATTACGCCGTTGTACTGAGTGCTTTGTTGGGGAACGCCATCGTTTCCCCATAAATCTTAGAGCCATCATTTTGCCTTTAACTTCTTGCACTAGTTCGTACCCATAGTGAAGTCTCTTGATGTTGGCTTTCACCGTGAGTATTCACTTCCAAAGGCTGAGTTGGTCGATATTCTCGAAATTGCCATTCAATGTCATTTGATTGCATTTATTTGAGAACGCACTCTTGCAAGTGCAACACCACACAGCACACAGTATGAAATCAATTTTCAAACCCCCTCCCCCCCCCCCCCCCTCAATCAAACCCCTCCCCCTCTCCCGGGGAGACTTATTCCGACCGTTGAAATCGTTAGTTAAGACTATATCAAAGGCTCGTAATGGCGTCACTGTAACGATATCAACCATCAACGATACTGGAACAGCGTTTTCCCCAGACCACGCAAATGCGCGATTCATCCTTTGAATTTCAAAATCCCCCTCTGATTTTCTTTGAACACGTGCTGATTCCCTCTTACTTTCTGCGAGGAAACTGAAGAGACGTTTTGGGGAAAGTCTAAAATTCCCCTAAACATTAACAACTCTCCCACCAAACTTTCATGACCAGTAGGTGATGTAGTCTCCATCTTATATGACCTGGAGAAAACACTTCTGGTGCCAAGTGTATGTACTCATATTAATAAATATCTGAAAATATCGATCCAGACATGTTTAGTGCACACGTCCGGAGTGGCGTTCACTAACACCTTTTTTTTAAAAAAGGATTATTCATAGCCGATACGTCACCGTAGCATTCAGAATTACTGAACGCTCGTCCGTGGCAGCAGTCCATAACAAACATTTAAAAATACTGGTGACGTCTGCAATGCGAATTATTCTGTTGTTTGTAATATTTGATGATTAGCTCACGTCATACCATATACTAGAAGGTGACGTGTGAAAATATCGACAGATTAGAATTATTTCTGTCGGTTCTTAGAAATTATATAAGAAAGAAAGAAAAGAAAGAAAGAAAGAAAGAAAGAAAGAAAGAAAGAAAGAAAGAAAGAAAGAAAGAAAGTCTAATTGGCTCTCTTTCTTGCGCTGTCTATCGTACACAATCAGACGGCTGCATTGACAATCACTGTTCCGATGGAAGAATATTCGTGCTTTAAATCCCACTCATTTCATCTTAAGACGAAAAACAGAACTGAACAATGGAAGGTTGAGCGGAAAGGGGAGGGGCGGTGGAAAGATGGTAAAAACTGTCTGTATGTCTGTGTCTGCCTGCCTTTCTTTCTTTTTCTTTCTTTCTTTCTTTCTTTCTTTCTTTCTTTCTTTCTTTCTTTCTTTCTTTCTGTTCCATAGCTCATGTCCTTAAGGTCATATATAATTATGTCCACTGCCCGCTACTTCTAAATTGTGCGTAATGTCACCACTCAATGTCATGAATTGTTCTGGCATAATTAAACACAGTCAGTCTGTAGAACAAACCGTTACATTAAATCGTATTTTGCTAGGCAGGCAATATGGAGAGCTTTTTATTCAAGTTCGAATCTCGCACGAACCGTTATGGCAAAGGCAAGCATGCACGCACGCACGCACACACACACGCGCGCATGCGCACACACACACACACACACACACACACACACATACACACACACACACACACACACACACACACATATATATATACACTGAAACCTCGTTATACCGCCAAGTAAGGGGCAAACAGAAAAATGGCGGTATAACGAGAATGGCGGTATAACGAAAATACCATGTCGAACAAGGGAAATAAGTAATTTACCAACATTGGACTGGCTAACATGTCAAAAACAATGCAGTTATCTCCCTTATCTCTCCACTCGACATTTATAAACCTTCGTTGTCATTTTGAAGTTTACATTGCTTTCATTTGTATTTTTTTGTTGTTGTTGTTTTTTGTGAACCAGCTGAAGCATCACCTCGCGCGCGCTTACGTTCGTTTGCAAACTCTCCAGGCCTATTGAGCGAGAGGAGATTGAACTGTGACCCGCCTTTCCCACTGCATGCCCCATCAGTAGGCCTATCAGGACTTCGCTTCCAAAAAGCGAAGAGTGTGTAGTAGGACTGGTGTTTAAGTAACAAGCACTGACTGTGGCGCCAAGTGATGTTCCGTCTGTTAGCTGGATTTGGGTAGAGGTGGGGAGTGGGAGTTAAATTTACGTTGGCGGTATAACGAGCAATATTTACTATACTCAAGTTATGAATGTAACAGTTAAACTGTTGGCGGATGGCGGATGGCGGTATAACGAGATTTTTAGTGACTTTGTATAGGTGACAGATCCGTTCCACAGCAAAAAGCTGGCGGTATGCGGGAATGGCGGTATAACGGGTGGCGGTATAGCGAGGTTTCACTGTATATCACTTCCTGGTGTTATGATCACACTGTGCTATACAAACTACATTCAAATGTCACAGTTTGTAACATGTACTGTATTATGACCATAACACCAAGTAATGTTACATGCGCTTGCCCACCTCTACTATAACGGTCCGTATAAAAGATCCAAACTTGTAAATAACAGCTCTCTAATGGGACATCAGGCACTGTTACCAACAGCAACAGGTGGCTCTAGTTTTGAGACTTCCTGAGACCAACAAGGGGAGGGAGTCGGGCTGTTACTTGCGCATTTCCACGTGTGACGTAATGAGAAGTACTGGTCTCACCTTCCTGGTGGAGCTAAAAAATTCTTGACGTTGGCAAACAATGGGGCAGGAATTACAATGCGTGTACTGTTCAAAGAAAGGGCTGCATCACCTGTTATAAAGCCACTGGATAAAGGCAACTGCTTCTGTTAACGCAACATTCTCTGTACTTCTGTTGCCATTATGCACAGAAGCTACAGAATAACTTTATACTATAGTCTTTGGTCTGCATAGCCCTTGCGTAAATTTGCGCACTGTCGTAACTACGGGAAACCCCCAAAACATCAGTAGTGTTTTCTGTAATTTACCCAGACTACTGATGAGCTCCGGTAAAGCGGGGTTGCCTTTGTTTAGGCTGTGCTTCCTCCAGACCGCCACACAAATTGCACTGCGTTGCACTGCACGGCACTACACTGCAATACTCTACACTAACTAAATAGCGCACGGTCTAGGTCATGTTACTAATGTCTAGCCAATGATGACATGTCCGATTTTGATTTAATGATGGAGCTAAACCAAACTTGAAAAAGAGCACAAAAAAAAACAAACATCAAAATCCTCATAAAGGCCAAAAAAAGTATCTGAGTGTTTTAAACTGAAAATAATGTCAAAAGTTATCACGTACACAAAAATGTAAAATGTGGAGAAATGGCATATATTATTATATAGACTATAGACATCATCTCATCTTAAGTCTGAAAATGTTCATTCGAAGTTCTCTTCGCCCTGGTTTTCAAAGGAAAATACACAAGTTTCATTTGGAAATGATGAGAAAATGTACAGAAATTAGATAAGAAATGAACTCTTAGAAAATAGCCAGAGTGTCAAGAAGTCTTTTAGTAAAAAAAGAAAAACAAAAAAACGCCAAGGAACATTAGAATTGCCCATATTGGGCACCTCAGGAGCCAGTGGTAATGCCGCTCTTGGAATACAGTATCGTTGAAAGAAAGTCTAGTGTGTATGGAAAATCTAGTAAGATCAGGCTATTGTGTACAGGTCATGGCCTCGTTGCGGTGCGAACACTAATCCCACCATGCGTGACGTTCAACGACACGAGAACTAACGCGCCACGTCCACAAGCCGAGAACTATCGGCGATCAAAACAGCACAACGAGGCAAGCGTACAACACTTTCTGTCTCAGCAGAATACAGTAGCCTATCACAAGCACCTCGCCAGTTCGAACTACAAAAGACTTATAACAGAAGGTTGTATTTGCACAAAGCACACTAATCCCTTCTGCCAGTCAGCGTGAGTAAATTTAGGGATGTATCAACTTCAGTGTTTGAGTTACAAACTTTGCCCGACTTCCGAACCCCTAACCATCAGCATCGGCCCATTGGAGAGTTCCAGAAATTGCCCTTCATTTATATAATACCCACATCTTCAGCAGCCTAACACTGATATCGCGTTCATCATTCTGACTGTTTGACTTCCTTCATTGGTAATATCCCGGGACTTTTCCTACTGCTTGGTTTATAGAGTAGAGGACAGCATTAGAAAAGACAAAGTACACATGACACAATGATGATGTCTAGGAACTGACCTAAGGCTGCTTCCCCCACACCCACCAAGAAGAAGAAGAAGAAGAAGAAGAAGAAGAAGAAGAAGAAGAGGAAGCAAAAGAAAAAAAGAAGAAGAAGAAGAAGAAGCGCAAATGAGTACGTCAAGTTATAACCACATGGGAGGTTCAGTGGAACTCATTACTTTAAAGGAACATCCAATCGTCCTGTCAAATTTGAACATTCCTCTATTCGGCTTTCCAACCCGCAGGCGAGCTTAACTGCACGAGTGAGATCCCAAGGAGTAGGACGGCAAGTGTGTCCAAGGGATGTTTCGAATAGCCGTGTCGCTTTCACGTCGCAATGGCAGTCAAATTACGATCGATCGACTGCTCGATCAAACATCGATGAATCGATACGGTCTTTCACGCTGACGATCGAACTGGAAAACGCCGACTCAAAGTTCCATTACTGCATGTTTTCAGTCGTGCAGCCGGATAAGGCGTGGGGTGGGGAAAGGGATGTGTTTTTTTTTTTTTTGGTCACCTGCCCCACTCCTTAGTTCCCTTCTTCTCAAGGACTTGGGCTCCAGCCCTTCTGAAGATACTGCAGACAGGAGCTCCCCTGCTTTGCCCTCAACCCCTCCCCCCCTTCTCTTTTCACCACACCACCAACAACAACAAATTGCAAGTTTGAGAACGGGAGGAAGATAAGACAAAAATAATACTATTGTGTGTTTCCCTGACGCTTGAAGACTCTTCTAAATTCACAATGCTAACCGGAAAAGTATATTAAGAGTTCTAGGAAAACCAGGCAAGGCAGAAACATGTGCCCCACATTCCAAAACATAATCTATATTTTTTAAAATATCTTTTTAATTAAAAAAACAACAACCAAACAACAACATGGTCACAGCTTTCAACGGTGTTGCTATCCATGTTTAANAGGTCAAAGTAAGAATAGGCCTGACAAAGAGCAAATAAATAGGATATCGGCGGTGTTCTTGTTTAACTTGCCACGAAGGCCAAGGTCGACCAACGGCATTTTCGGCTGGTAATCAGTGATTATTTGATTATATGAACCCTTCGCCCCTGAGTGCAATATTATTAAAATGAGATTGTTTTTTGCTTTTCGCGTAAAATGCAGATTTTGGTGTTTATAGGCGTATTGCACTGAAGGGACAGGGGTGGTTATTTGCTTCACAGCCTAGTAAGTCCACATTATTTATTCATAAAATCTAAACAGCGTATAATTTTTGCTTTGGTCTAGGTTTCTGAGAAAACATTGCAGGAATGTCCAGGTTTTCACCCTGCGCGCGCCGCCATTACTCGTGCTGCGTGACATCAAAAAGCGAGATAGGCTAGCCGGCGACTGGTCCAGACAGTTTGCGCATGCGTCTGCACCAATCGCCTGCTAGCTTTTCACGCTTGATGACGTCACGGGATAATGGCGGCGTCCAGAGGATGAAAATCCCAACATTTCAGCAGAATTTCCTTAGAAATGGGCAAACGGAAGGGAAATTTACGCGATTTACAATTTTTGAAAACAATTAAAGTGGATTTTTATGTTGTGACGCAAATATTTACCCATGTCCCTTTAAGTATTCAATACATTACGGGTAATGTCAAACCAGCAGTATGTTGTGTGCAACATATTTTGATATTTATCTCACTCCTGAAGTAGACTAAACAAGCCTATTATCAACACTGATTTACATGCCACCCATCAAGAAGCTGCAGGGAGATAACAGAGAGGCAGTGTGACTGATAACAAGAGGTCGATTCACAAAATACTAAAGCACGTCACCCATAAAACGCTGTACACAATGAATTATTGATCTACGCCAATTAATTAATACGTTCAGGAGAAGTGGCGGATTCAGGCTTGTAGGGGGTGGGGGGTGGGGGGTCCACGCCGGAGGATGAGAAAATTTTTAGAGAGAGAGAGGGAGAGAGAGAAAGAGAGTGAGAGAGATGGAAGGAGCAGGATGAATGTTCAAATTTATTGTTAAACCTGTTTCCAAGGCAAAGTCTGCCCAAGTATGGCCGTTGTATGGTATGAAATCCATCCACCCC
>JAWQUT010000045.1:2750108-2770108 GCA_033807755.1 Ellobium chinense | reverse complement strand
GTCTCCTGGCGGTAACGATCGGACGACGCAGCTTTATGCACAACTTTAAATCTTCTTTATCATCGTGATTGAGTCTGCAATATTTACTAGATTTTGATGGCAAGCTATTAAGAAAGGAAGATGATGAATTGTAAAGTATGTTAGTGGGACCCTACCTTTAGAAACGTGACGTCGCTATAGTAGTCGAGTCTTATCTGAACTCAGCCATAGCGTACGTTATGCGTTGGTTGTTAAACCGAGGAAATCAGAAAAATGAAACCGGTGATGAATCAGCCTACACGTTATTCTATATATCATTGCAGTATCCGGTAAATAAATGATATGACGCCTCGGTAACACGACATTGTGATCGATACAACTGAAAACTGCGAAATCTCTCAGAAGAGAGAGTGTGTGAGAGAGAGAGAGAGAGAGAAAGAGAAAAAGAGGAGGAGAGAGAAAGGGATAGAGACTGAGAGAAAGGGATAGAGACTGAGAGAAAGGGACAGAGACCGATACAGAAAGACAGGTAAGCAGGCGACCAAACAGACAGACAGACCGACCGACAAACAGACAGGCATGCAGGCGGGCAGGCAGACTGACAGACAGATATGACTTCTTATTTCCAAATTGTCTGGTACAATAGGTGGGTGCGTAGGCAGGCAGGTAGGTAGGTAGGTAGGTAGGTAGGGAGGGAGGGAGGGAGGGAGGGAGGTAGGGAGGTAGGAAGAGAGAGATAGAGGGAGCATTCAAGGTTTCTGTGCTCACAGAGGTAGAGATATAGACAGGATAAATATGGTTGCGGTACCGGAGAAAAAAAAAATACCTGCATAAAATGAAACCAGTTCACATTCCAATCTACTCATTCGATTTAATGCATTCGTTCTTTTGAAATGCAAAATTCTGTTAACACCCTCCTCCTCCTCCCCACCCCTCCTCACTTGGTCTTCTTCGAATCTACTTACTACATCGATCGATCCATCGACCGACCAGTCAGTTAACCCAACAAGCGAACAAACAAACGCCCACCCGTGAACCACAGTGCTGCCACTCGCTACGCCCTACGCCCTAAAGTTAAAATGTCTGGACAATTTATCAGAGACGCCTGGCGACAGACTGGTGTCAGGTGGGCGTGAGAAACCGCAGGGGTTTGTCTACGTCATATGAGGTGCATAACTTGAGATAAAAACTAAAATCCCTCTAAAAATATACAATTTCCCCCCTCAAATTTATGACGGGAGGAGGNGGGGGGGGGGGGGGAGAAGAGGAAGTGTCTCGCTCAACTCATATGGCCTTGTAAACGCTGGAGAAAGAGGTAATTTTATTTTTCCCAAGGAGTATAATAACAGGCGTTTAGTACGTCTGGATCGGTGGGTAAACAGAGGACGGTCGATGGTGACCTTCATGTCAGGGACACATACATGTACATTAATCGAGTTCACTTAGGTCATTTTAAAATAAAAATGTGGTCATTGAAAACCAGAAAAAGGCAGGGTGAAAGACCCAGATGGGAGAGGGACGAGAGAGAGAGAGAGAGAGAGAGAGAGAGAGAGAGAGAGTTAAAGAGGGAGAGGATGAGATGAAACAGGTATGGAGAAATTGAGAGATAGTGTCACTACTGAAAAGACTTAAGGCATTTAGTTAATTGGGTCAAGGCTAACATCACATCAGGTATCTTGCTCACCTCTTTTACACGGTGTTTGTATTAAAAACACAACACATTAGTAAAAGGTAGCGAGTGAGTGAGTGAGTGAGTGAGTGAGTGAGTGAGTGAGTGAGATAGTGAGTGAGTGAGTGAGTGAGTGAGTGAGTGAGTGAGTGAGTGAGTGAGTGAGTGAGCGAGCGAGCGAGCGAGCGAGCGAGCGAGAGAGTGAGTGAGCGAGCGAGAGAGTGAGCGAGCGAGTGAGTTTGTGAGTGCGTGAGTAAGTGAGTGAGAGTGAGTGAGCGAACGAACGAGGGATCGAGTGAGAGAGATGGAGAAAGACATAATCACACACAAACCATCACTACCTGGAGATGCCTCTCAACGTCATTACGCCCAAATTACAAGCTGTACATACCTAACATGTCTCCATGGGGGTGGTGCACATTCTTTACCTATCGTGAGGCCAGAATAGGACTAACTCACAGCCAGTGAACCGGAACGAAGGAGAAACAGAGAAACAGAGAAACAGAGAGAGAGAGAGAGAGAGAGAGAGAGAGAGAGAGAGAGAGAGATAGAGAGAGGGAAGGATTACTTATTATGTCAGAACAAAGCTTTCACATGTGTAGCAAGGCATAGAAGAAGGAACTAAGAAGGAATGGCAGACCCCGAAAGGAAGAGAATGAGAATGAAAAAGAGTGAGAACGAGGACGACTGAAAGAGGAACGAAAGGCAGAGTATTACATGTAGTTGAAAGAAGGAATGAATAAGAATTCCCACACACACACAGAGAGAGAGAGAGAGAGAGAGAGAGAGAGAGAGAGAGAGAGAGAGAGGGTGAGCGAATGAAAAAGAGCTGTGTCGAAAGATGTTATCGCCGTCTGTACCAGATTACGCCAACGCTATAGGACTGCCCCATTTCTAGCACGTCTGGCCACTATATATATTAGCATTGCATCTGACAGTGACATATTGGTTGGAAGAAGGAATGAATGAATGAATGAGGCCAAGAGAGAGAGACAGAGGGGGGCAGAGAAAGAGAGAGAGAGAGAAAGGAGAAAGAGAGAGAGAAAGAGAGGAGAAAGAGAGAGAGAGAGAGAGAGAGAGAGAGAGAGAGAGAGAGAGGCAACGTCGCTACTAAAATAAGTCATCACAATCTGTAAATTTCGCCAGTGCCTAGGTTAATTCATTTCTAGGATATCTCGACGAATATGGCCGTGCATTTGACAATGACATAATATTGGAAGAAGGAGGAGGAGAACAGAGAGATAGAGAGAGAGACAGAGAGAGAGAGAGAAAGAGAGAGAGAGAAAGAGAGAGAAAGAGAGAGAGAAAGAGAGAGAGAGAGAGAGAGAGAGAGAGAGAGAGAGAGAAAAGAGTCAAAGACAGAGACGCTAGTCTAATGAAAGATGTTATCGCCATCTGTAGCTGAGTACGCAATAGTCGAGATTGCCCCATTTCTGGCAAGTCTCATTTCTGTAGCCGTGCATTTGACACAGTGACGTATTGGTTAGAAATGCAAGAAGGAAAGAATAAGGCTGGCCCAGTTACTGACTGACTGACTGACTGACTGACAGACAGACAGACAGACAGACAGAAAGGAAAGAAAGAAAGAAATAGAAAGAGAGAGAGAGAGAACGCGTGTGTGTGCACTGAAACGAAAAAGTCCTGGAACCACCTGTAGTCTATTAACTCACGCCAAAAAATTACCAGAGAGATCAAGAATGAACGGAAAGATGTAAAAATAAAGACTAGCAGTCAGAGAGTGTTGATACTGAGGAATTCTGAAGCCATTCGTAGAGGACTGGTCAAAATGACCACACAATTATCTGGCACCAATGTCAAACTTGACTGTATATTTGACATCGACATAGGTAACAAAGAGCAGGAAGGAAAGAATGGCAGAATGACAATGCATGAGAGAAAGAATGAGATGGAGAGAGAGAGAGAGAGAGAGAGAGAGAGAGAGAGAGAGAGAGCAAGCACTGAAACGGAAGAGTTCTGAGGCACCTGTAGTGCATTAACTCACGCCAAAAAATGACCACGATCAGCACGCCCCACTGAGCGACGATGTCCATTTCACACCAACGGAGCAATCAGTGGAACGAAAATCCTACCAATACAGAGAGAGAAAGAAAGAGAGTGAGAGAGAGAGAGAGAGAGAGAGAGAGAGAGAAGGGGGAGAGAGAGAAGGAAGACAGACAGTAATCACGACAATGAGAGAAAACGGAAAAAAAACAAAACAAATGTGTCACTGTCGAAGAGCAGGCTTGCCACCTTTGAGTTNCCCACCTCCCCAACCCCCTCTTCTGCCCAAGTGAAACTTTCATTTCTCTGGTTGGCCTCGAAACACTCTCTTCACACCTGACTTAACTCTGATGATCAAGCAAAAGATGACGGACGGAAAGAATGGAATTGATCGATAAATGAAAAAGCAGAACGCAAAAATGAAGTGAAAAAAAAAAGAAGTAAATTGCATCTGCTGTCCAAACAGCATCAACACCCGCTTGGACAATTAAAAAGCTGCATCAGCTACGAAATCTACGACACAAAATATAAAAACAAAACAAATTAAAACAAAAATCCCAAACAGCTCGCAACATCAACAATAAAATCAAAATCAAAATCAACAACAATAACAACCAACATCCACAACGGCACCATCAACAAACAAATTTATCAGCAACAATCAACGTCGCTACTCTGGAATTTTATATGGGTTTTCAGCAGGGCAAGTCAAGCCAAACAAAAAAACCAACAAACTAGCACGTCTGGTCCGCCTAAGGTTGCTGACACCATAACACCCGTAGATTAGTCACCAAAGTGCCGCTAGATCTACATCAAGAAGGATCTATCGCTTGGAACAAAACGAACAATATTTACAGGGGGATCACGTAGGAGTTTGTGCTTCACTATAAGCTTGTAAATAACGAGGAAGAATTACTTTTTTTTTTGAGTGGTCGATTCGTAATGAAATCGACCAACGCACTGTGTGTTTTGGGTAAAGCGGAAATGCACTAAAACATGTTTTTTTTTATTGGTCGATTCGCAGTGAAATCGACCAACAGGATGTATGTTTTGGCTAAAGAGGAAATTTATGCACCAATACTTTTATTTTGAATGGTCGATTCGCAGTGAAATCTGCCAACAGAATGTGTGTTTTGGCTTAAAGGGAACTGCAACTGTGGATAATGAGAATGAAAGCGGCGTTACAAATCCTCATCTTGAATATGTAAGAATGTGTACCTAATTATAATGGTTAACAGACTCCTGATTGGATAAAAATAGGGTCTGATCACATGCCGTAGGAAGACAGTGAGAATTTGTGATGTGTGAACCTACCTGCGAATTAGTTCGCATTCTCTCCTGATTTTGTAAACTAAACCTGGAGTTTGGGTCATTTATTTCGGTTTCGATGTGGCTTTCTGTGCGGAGTTCTTGTCGTTAAGGAAACTACTTATTATAGCTTGTTTATGCCTTTCGATATATCGGCTCGTGGCTCGAAAACGAAATGAAAGACCTATATTTTGAACTTCATTTTAAATAAACTCATTGTATTCTACAAACTATAAAAGAAGACTTAGAGATTGTGGAATTTCTTGCATGTGACAGTAGAGCAAACAGTTTATTGGCTCAAAGAGGGAAATCGGACAAGGCTTCTGTAACCTAGTAGGATACGGTCTACCACACGGATTCGATGCTAATACTGTATAATAAGACACCCACATACTCAATGTCATTCTTTGGTCCCATCTGTATATTAAATCTGAACTCCTGCACTCCAACATCAAAAATAATTATTCGAAATTGTGGGCTGCACTGCCAGCGCTGAAAATACTGTGCGCATGCCTGCACATGTACGCGTGAAGGACACTGAGAAGTTTACAACCGAACACAGCACAAGTCATATCTGTGCATGGGAGAATACGGCGTGCAAGAAAGCGGAAGGATTAAAGGCCTATCCGAGATACAGTATAAAATGAGAGGACAGGCACGAAGGCGCACTTCACTCGTTTGATTCAATCGCACGCTTCACATTGGAGCGCTGTTTTCCCTTTTTTTTTTTTTTAAGAGAAAATTATCTGACACTGCACAGAAACGTTGCAGATCGTTAGTTTACTGTCCCTCTAAATGTCACGACAAAGAAAATTGACATAATAATATAAAAACAGTAATTTTTAAAAATATTATGTCAGCAAATCCATCTGGGTCGAGAGTCCAAGACCGTTTGCAGGCGGGATTTGCTTTCTGGCGGTAAAAATCGGATGGCGCAGCTTTAAGATATTGATCCTCTCCATCCTTGCTGCCTAACATATCTACAATGGAGCACACTTAATACGAACACACTTACTACGTAAACACGGTTACTGAGTACAGTATTTTTGATCCCGATTTTTTTTATATCTCTAAGGGTACGTGTATGGTTAATACGTATTTCTGTTTATAAGTACACTTTTGCGGCCCGGTCCCAACGCGTACACATTATCCATGCTCCACTGTGTATTAATTAAGGGTCACTGGTAAAGAAAATGAATAAAACATACAACCACAGGACCTCATAATCTTGAGTTCCAAGGAGAAAGTTCATCATTCTGAGTTTCTTTGGTGTCTGAGTTTGTGGGTTCTAATATTAGGAAACTCCTAGGTAGGAAACTCCAGATCAATGCACTCTAAGCTTTTGTTGTTGTTGTTGTTGTTGTTGCTGTTAACTAAAAAGACCGTAAATCCACATGAAAATAGTGAGATGTATGGTCTTTTAATTAAAACTCCAGAACATGACAACCAGTATGTTTTGCAGCCAGTCTGAATGAGACTCATGTTGCTAAACTAGGCCCTAAGATAGCTGGTTCTCTTAGTGACAGAAGCCATCCAATATCGACCTTGCACACATAGCTATTGATTTGATGGGTAAATGTCAACTAAATGCAGATAAATTTGAGTTTGTGTGAATCAGAAAAGATGATTACTATAGTAAAAAAAAACCACCAAACTTCAATTATGAAATTCTCAGAATATTTGCATCACATGGAGGTGACCCCCTGTTACTTGAAAGAACTATAGCTCCAGCCAGAAAAATGCTGGGTCAAAATTTTTTTGTTTTGTTTTTGAGTTATCTTGATTATTGAAAGTACACTCACACATTTTCATATCATATCAATAATTTCATTTTGTCAAATATAGCAACGTGGGTCTAAATTTGAACAGTGAAGAGACTCTGAAACAATATAATGACCTTGAAACGATACAATGTCTCTAAAATGATGCAATGATCCTGAAACGATACGATGACCCTGAAACGATAAAATGACCTTGAAACGATACAATGACCCTGAAACGATACAATGACTCTGAAACGATGCGATAAGCCTGAGTGAAATGATACAACGACTCTAAAACAGTACGATGACCCTGATACGATGGAATGGTCCTGAAACGACACAATGACATTTTCCGCCATAAAGCCCATTTGATTAGCAATGGCACCAGGCACAGTTCCTGATGATTAAATCATGAGAGCTTCGATAACATTATTGATTGTCTCCCCGCGGGTCAGTAAACGCACGACGTTTGGCTATGAATATCGGCCCCTCAATGCCAGCCAGCCTTCCAGTAGAGTGAGCACAACAAAGGGATTTATAACAGTAAGGGGCTCACGTGAGCTACATGCACGGCAGGTGTTCGCTCATTGAACACATGGTCCACACGAGTCGACAGTGTTGGAAATCGTCTGGGGTTCTCTATGTTGCGTCCAGGCGTAGTCTGTCAGACTGCTGATAGAGGGTAGCATTTTGCAAACGCCACGCTATCCATTCAGCCTATCAGTATCAGAGTATAAGTTTCGGGGGTGTCTCAGCTTCTCGGCTTTGTTTATGAAATTTGCCGGACTTCCGGTGTTCGACCACTGCCTTCAACCATAAACATAGACCTTTGAGAGAGTCCCTTGATGTTGCCCTTAAATCGCCTAAATCTTAACTTTTAAGCATATTTAGGCTGCCTATTATTGGCATTGCGTACAACTGTTTGACTTCCTTCATGGTCAATCTCATAGGATACTCTTGTCTACAGCTTGGTTTTGGATTATGGACAGGGTTAGAAGGAAGAAAATATACAGCTATGAATGAGGTCCTAGAAAATTATAATATCAAAGGATTGTTCCATGTGTGTTAGGGGGGCTTGAGGAGGGAAGAGAGAGAATATTACGCTCCCAGACCCTTTCACACTGTGGGGTTACGGATGCCTGCCTGTCTATGCCTCTGAAAAAATAAACCTTTAAGGCACTGTCATATTCTGCCGTTATTTTGTGTAATGTGATAAGATGTTTTGTACATACACCGCTGAGGACATGAAGAAAACAGAAAAGTAATTTAAGTAATAACGCTGGAATTATGCATACACTGGAAACACGTTACTGAGCATGTCGTGTTAATTGAAAGAATAATGAATATATATACACACATTTAACCTTTTCAGATGGCACTGATCACGACTCTTGCCAGAGTTGGACAAGTTCACCAATAAAAAAAATGTCAGTTCAGATCAAAGTCAGTTCACTGAGAGAGAAAAGCCCTAAGACCAAGTTTAGCTCCGTGCCATGAATATTAATTAGTTTTCAGATCAGATCAGATCAGATCAGTTGGTTTTTGAAATTGGTTCTCGGTTCTGATTTTCCAGGTAAATATAAACTGGGTAATAAATTTAAGTTCAGATCAGACACCCAAATTACATGTAACTACAGTTCAGATCCAGAGAAGTGTTTCCAAAACAGCTGGTAAGTTCAGAATCAGTTCACGAGAACTGAACTTAAGTTCACGAACTGCGTTGAGCTTAATAATATCTTAATTCTGCTCAAACCTGACTCCTGCCTCTCTAACAGTGTTCGTTCACAGTTCAGTTCAGTATCTGAAAATGATTGTTAAACAAACTGTAACTAATCATCTGACGGGAGCGGTGCAAGAAGGTTAACGACAAGGCGCATGCTGTGAATTGTTGTGTGTAGCATGTCGGGTAAAAAGCGGGGCGCTCCACAGTGGCGCGGCGTGATGCAAATAAGTCTGCCTTCTTCAGAGTTAAATTAATGTATGATTATGGGACACAAGACGCAGACAAAAGAAATTACAAGTCATGCTTACATAGGCAAAGCCTCCAGGGCAGAGACGGAACTTCTTTGTTAAGAGTCTGAGAAACACTCAGGTTTACCTGCCGGATTCCACAAAGTAGGAGATCCGCCTCACGAAGATAAAATTACATAATACAGGACATCCTGTGATTTATTCAAGAAGGTTAATCTCAGATTTCAAACAACATATTATGGGAACCAAATACCGTTACCTGACATACAATCAGGCTGGTCCAGGCTCCGGATGGGTCATCCATGTCTTGGGGACATTAAATCAAATCAGCCAGTAAGACGCATATGGTAATATTCTCAAAATAAGGTGAAACGCAACTATTGGTGAACGATCATTTTATTCCAATGGTGAAAGACCGACCGGGGTATTAAAAGAGAGGAGTGGCACGATAGGACATCACTAATTTGCATCCAATCGCATGGTTCACATCGGAACACAACTTGGTTGTTTTTTTTCTCCGAATGTCACGGAGCAAAACATTCCATACACCATAGGACCTTTGCAGATTGCAGGTTTATTGTGCCTCGAAACATTACGGTAAAGACAATGAATATAATAACGACTAGTATTTGTAATATGAGATTAAATCGATCTAAATCAAGGCAATGTCCACGACCATTTGTAGGCGGGGCTTGCCTTCCGACGGCAATGATTGGATGGCGTAGCTTTCAGCTTCATCTTCAAATACAGGCGCCGCTTATAACGAAATTTGAATGTTGTGCACCTGGTATAATAATAATAATAATAATAGTAATAATAATAATAATAAAGAGAATTATTATACTTATAGTAGTTATAGCGCCTCACCCCGTAAAGCTCGAGGCGCTTTACATCGCATACATTTCTTTTAAACACCAGAGATTATTACAAGCATAAACATACACACTCGCACATACTTATTGCATAATAATATAGACATACATTTCAAAAATATTCTTGATACCGCAAGCATTCCAAATACGGACTGCACTAGCTACTCAGACAAATACTTTACAAATAGATGTGTGTTTAACTAGCATTTGAATGATTCAAAACTGGAAGAATTTCCAATATTTTCTGGCAGTGAATTCCAAATTAAAGGCCCAGAATAATAGAATGCCCTCTCACCATACTTCCTTAAATTAGATCGATAATATGGCCTTTACATTATTTATGCCATTTTGGGATCAGTCTTTAAAGAGGACGTAACAAATAGGTGTCCTCTGATTTAAGAACAAAAAAATGTGCACCAAAATGCTCCCGAGAAAAAGTTGACACAAGCAGGCTATGGGAATGTTTCTTCCTCCCATACGTGTGTTGGAAAGGGAACATTTTGCATGGGCCTTTAAAAAAGTCAGTGAGACTCGAATCAGAAGTTAAATATACTGGGAGAAAGACAGACGGAGAGTGGGAGAGGCAGAGAGGGAGGGAGAGAGGCAGCAAGAATGCTTGTCATGAATACTAAAGGTATATTATGGTTTACTGAATGAGATCCAGCCTTTGTACGATAATCCACCTTGACATTCACTCGCTCACGCCTTACAAAATAACCCACGTTTTATCACGTGGAAATCGATAGTCTAGTACAGAAGTCCTTAATCTTAATATAATATATAACTATACACCACTCTGATAGTGGAAGACCAACGAACAGGTATAGTACATAATTCTCGGCATCCAGATCAGGAAAAACGAGAACTGAAAGTGTTTTTGAGACCAAAGACATGCTTCGTGTACCATAGAGAACCCCATTTACAACGACAACTGCTGTAACAATTTAATGGGAAAATGGTTGGCCCCTCCTCCACCGAAATTCCCTCTCCTCTGTTTTTGCAAAAATCATAAAACTTAACAAAGGTACATCGTCAACGGTTAAACTACAAAACAAAGGAAATCTGCTCAAATGAAGTGGAACCTCTGCTACACTATTTTCATGTAACACACTTCGTTCAAAAGTTACTGGATAATCTCAAACCCTTTTAATCGAAATTTCCCATGCTCCCGAGGTGCTGCGATAAGACAGGGTCAATGGTACCAGTCTTGATCTAGTACTAGACCAACACAATGAATATCACTGTGGAACTGGTGACCCTAGCAAACTGCGGCGTCCTCGCTGACCACTGGGATTACGTAATCTGATAAGGCGCTGGAATATAGAACAAGGACATAATTATGGTCAATGTTACAGGAGGGGAGGAGAATTTAGACCAGATAAGGATAGAGAGTTTCGTGTTATCTCATACTATAAATACACACCTGATTCTAGTTTGTAACGTGCAAAATGACCGCAACACAAAGAAATGCCACAGCCCACACCCAACTGTCTACACGGCCACAGTGGTTCGCAGAAGATCCGAACTTGAAGATAAAAGCTCTTTATTACCTTAAATGAAATACTGCACTCCAAGGACTGGATAACTTGACAACATAATAAATTTCGTATGTTACCACTTTTACCACACGCAAACTGAACGGTGTGCCACGAACCTTTCGTTAGACTGGATTATGTTCTAACACACTAGATCTACATTTTAGGCCAAATGTTTGATAGTTTGAAGTTATACTGGCATTTCAGTGCTTCCAAATCTCCTAACAATTCCCCCAAATCACATCAAAATAACCGAGAAAAGAGAAAACTAAGTCGGCAAGACAGAGAGAAATAAAACTGAAAACCGCAAGCTTTTAATTAAAATTCTTGAAATGCGGGAATGTCTTTGGCTGAACCGACACTTCAGGTTTCGTCAGATTTACGGCAAGGTTGAAGTGGAGAGGGACAAAAAAGGGACAGGGGAAAAGGGTCGGGTGGGGTGATTGGACAAGCGTTCACTCTAGGTTTCTCACTGATCTAGAGAGGACTGTTAACAATTATACAACAACAACAACAATGACAACAACAACAACAACATTCAGGGAGGGTTATCTCAGATAAGGGAGTATAATCATTATTACAAATTACAAGTAGAAACTGCCAGATATTTTATTTTATTGTGCTGATGTGATAAACATGTTAGGGTTAGATATATTATTTTATGTGCTGATGTGATAAACATGTTAGGGTTAGATATATTATTTTATTGTGCTGATGTGATAAATATGTTAAGATTAGATATACAAGGTATTATTTTATTGTGCTGATGTGATAAACTTGTTCGGGTTAGATATTTTATTTTATCGGCTGATGTGAATTGTGATAAACATGTTAGGGTTAGATATATTATTTTATTGTGCTGATGACATGTGATAAACATGTTAGAGTTACATCTATCTTTTTAATTAGATTGAAGGTCTATATTATTTATTTTTCAAAACTCGCCCTTTCTTTCATGTCCTAGATCAGAATCACCATTTGGGCCTAAATTTAAGGCTCTTACCTTGTGGTAGAAAATGTCTAATGAAGAAAAGCTTCTTGGCTTATAGTCTGCTTCGTGTAATCCAGCTAGTCTAGTGTTAATCGTGGGTGGTGAATACACACAACAATAATACGAACAAATCCTGGACAGAAGTCTCCTGAAGACTATGAACGAACAGATATCCTGAATGAATGAATGAATTCAAACCAAGCTCCCGCCTATCACAAATATGACTCGACCACACCTAACACTAACACTAGAACCACGTCACCACCACAGCCAACACGTTGTGTTTCTCATATCCGCGTGAATCGAAGCGTTGAAGGGCCCTATTCAAGAACACACTAGGCTAGACTAGTTATGAAAAGGTGAAGCAATCGGGTCCCACTCAAATCCCAACAGCTAAGTCGAGTTCTGTTGGAAGTATGGTTTCCCGCACTTGATAATAACGAATCTTTACCGTAGAAGCTGGACCATAACACAGCGATGCAGTAAAGCGTAGTAGTCTGACCAACAACGTGTCGTTGCACAAGACGGCTCTACAAACGATCGCTATCGTGCTAGCAAGGAGGACTACTAAGCTACGGAATGATTAGGGTATTCTAAACAGGTCGGCTATATTTTCACCCCATAATGTCCCTCTGGACTAACTGCGCACCGTATTATTGAAAGCAGCGACTTCCCCCTCTCTTTTTTTTATTTTACATTTTCGGCCTTTTGCTATTAATAAACGCTACCTTTGACCCATGACGGAAACTCAAAGCCTGCGACCAATCAGAACGCACGAAACAACGAAAGGTCGGCAGACGAGGGTGTTCCCGAGCAAGGAGAGCTACACGGTGTAATTTTTTCTTTAGATTCTGTTATCCGTTGGCACAATCTGTACTCGACAGCACCTGTTTACAGCACTCACCACTATTATTATTCCATCTCTCAATCTCTCTCTATTTAGTCTCCGTTTCATTCTTAATTCTCCCTTTCTCCTTCTCGTCGTTCTGGGTTAACAAAGTAGAAGTTCAAGGGTGAATAACTGTTGATGGGGTTGGGTGACCTGTAAGTCAAGATTTTGACTTGTCATCTACCAAAGAGTCAGCACAAAAGGTCTGTAAACTACGTCGCAAAATTACCACGACTCGCTAAAAATAAACTAAATGTAAACAACGTAACAGAAGTCCAACAAAAATATCTTGACTCTTTATGTAAACAACTATTAAAAAAAAAAACTATTGATGGCTACCTCCAATCGTCTGTGCTTCTGTATGACACGTACCACAAACATGGACATGCCATGCTCAGTTTAGCCTACGAGCGTCTCTAGCCATACTCACGACCCATGTCACTTTAGTGCACTATGCTCCTGTAAAGTGCATACATCCGAAAACTGTGTTATGCCCAATGTAGCAATAAAACGATCCCCCAAAAATGTTTCTTTAGGGTCTTTCAAAAAAAGGTCCTATTGCCGTTAGAGTAGACTATCAGTGTCCGGGACTATCATTTACATGGACTATCATTATCCTCTCATGAATAAATTATCGTAGACGGATGAACTGGTCTACGGTTGCCAAAGAAGGTTCAGGGTGCTCTGTTCCTTATGCTTAACGCCACCTTCAGACGACATGAACATAAAATTATCTGATTCTGAAACGCACAGAGGCCACTACCGTTACAGTGTTGTGGGCGTCAGGCAAAGTAACATCTGTGTATGCATCCCCTTGAGTGTCTGTGAGGACTTTGTACTGACACTTTCGGTTCAAGGCCTAAGTAAGCTAAGTGCTTAGACGGCACTGGGGTACCCTTGTAAACAGAATACTACAGAGAATATCTACTTTTACCCACGATTTTTCGTCGCGGGGGTCGAATTTCACGATTGCAACATTTTGGTATTTTGCGCTCTTTTAATGTTTTGGGGGTTACCATTCATAAGCTATGTCGGCACTGCAATTTAGACATCTTCGACTGGAGGGGAAGAAGAAGAAGACAAAAAGAAGAATACGAAAAGAAGAAGAGGAAGAAGACTACAGTGGAGAATGAGGAGAAGAAGAAAAAGAAGAAAAAAAAAGAAGAATATGAAAAGAAGAAGAGGGTGAAGAAGAAGAAGAAGAGGAAGAAGACTACAATGGAGAATGAGGAAAAGAAGAAAAAAAAGAGGAGAGCAGGAGGAAAAAAAAAAGGAGAAGGAGACCATAACACAGCCATGCATAGCAGGCCAGTCTGGCAAAACTGTAAAAATACGTCAAAACTCTAGCATCAAAAAATGCCAAAGGTTTGCTTTAAAATTACGGCAAATCATTTTTGGCCGTAAAATACTGTTACGTGTTGATCGTTAAATTACAGCCATCTTTTTACTTTTTCCGTAAAATGTCATTACCCGCTGACCATAAAATTATGGTACACTCTTTCTTGTCGTAGAATGACGGAAAGTGCCACATGTTTTTAGCTTGTTGTAATCATCATAAAGCATACAAAAATAAGTCTCAAAACAGGCAGAACTGTAAATAAAGACTAAACTTGACAGAAGACCAAGAAGAAGAAAAAGAAGAAGAAGAAGAGGAAGAAAAAGGAGAAGAAGAAGAAGAAGAAGAAGAAGAAGTTCTTTTATTGTTTTCAGCAAATTGCCCGTTGTCTTACTTCACTTTCAGCCTTCCAACATTCTCTCGTTCTAACTACTACCAGTCTACGTCCATCGGTCCATCTCTCTATCTCATATCAACCTCACTACGACGGTGTCACCTTACCATATCGAATTAGATCTACATTGATTTTGAGTACGTGAATGAAATGTCATATCGCAAAACATTAAAAAAAAACACCTCGGGATCGCACCATTATTCAAGCATTTAGATTCTTCAAGTACCGATATGTTCGAGGTGAAGTGCTTCTTCTGTGTTGTCCTTTGTTCATAATCACGAAATCGGAGAAGCAAAGGCATCTGAAGGACCTACTGGTGGGCAGTATCGTTCTGAGTATCGATGCTTGGAAATTCTGATTTAGTATCGGAAGCCTCGAAAGTAACAGACGGAAGCCTCGAAAGTAACAGACGGAAGCCTCGAAAGTAACAGACGGAAGCCTCGAAAGTTTCAAAATTAATTTCGATCCTCTTCCTATCCTCGGTACCAAACTTGCTCATGGTCTCCTCATTGCAAAGCCTGGCTGTCTAAAAGCTGTCGAACGTATCTAAATGTATCCGAAGTATCGGCTCGAAATTTACTCTGATCCTCATTCAATCCTTTGTCCCAAACTAGTAACCCGCCTCCCCATTACAAAGTCTACTCATATAAAAAAAAATAAAATTCTGAGAACAATGAAAGTATCAGAGGCATTTGAAGTACTGAAAAGTATCGAACTGCCTACGCTGCACTACGTATCAAAAGCGAAACAAAATCAATATTTTGGACACTAGGAGCTGAAGGCTGAGTATCGCGATACTTAAAAATTCTGGAATAGACCCACCATTAAAGGGACCACACTAAAATTATAGGTAAAGGTCATGACCCAAGGTTGATAAAGCGCTATCTATAAGTATATGTGTAAATAAAAGGCTAATATTATGCCATTATCTATCCCTACTTATCGCACATGCAAATATGTCCAATAAGTTTGGTGAAACTGAAATCCCTGGATATATCTATGGAAACATAGCTCAGAGAAATACCTGGATAACGTGTAGATTTTTAACAAAAGTCTGCGCAGTCAGTTGGTTGTTGACCAATCTGTTCCTAAAGGCAGTTTTCCAGCATCATTCCAGAGTCACGTACCAGTCTATACTTGTGGCATGACAATAATTGAGAGTGACGAGATCAAAGTAAACAATGTACGAAATCTCGGTTTTGTCACTTCTGTCAAGTCAGTGGCAGTGTTGGGTGCGATCAGTGCGCTGCGTCTTCAACAAGGAAGACAGGACCTTTGAGCCAATTATTTTGTCTTTACTACTTCTGAGCCTTTGAGGGCACTCTGTCCTCACCGCGTTTCCACTAACTTAGTGTAGGTCTAAATCTGGTTCAATCAGTACTAGCCTATGAATGCAATTTGCTGCCACTAAATTTGATCCTCCATAAAATTTACTTAAAAAAAACAACAACAAAACTATTCATATGCTTGCGTTATACTGAACCATGGATGATCACCATTCTGCACCATATTATGATTTGGAGGAAACTGGTAACATAACATTGTCAACTTTCTGTTACAGAGTAAGGACATCGATAGAAGAAAACGAGTGGTGATGTCATTCCAAATTGATCTACTTAACTGTTCAGAACATCTCGCTATTCTTAGTTCGTCTGCAGGTTAGAGAAAAAGTACACTAGCCAGAAAACTACCCAGGGTAAAAGAAATACCACGCCTTCCCACTCTGTGATAGCACCGTTTCGCCCACATCTTGCTGTCGAATTTAGATCATAATGTTCTCGTCTTCTGATCCATCTCAAAATGGAAAAGCCTAGACCAATCTGATCTGTCCATCATCCTGTACATATATCTACAAATCCGTAAGCAAAACTTTTTAACAATAACGCCGGACGCCTTTCTTTATATTACTTTTCTCTTAACTAATATAATAATTCTTTGTAGGATCTTCAGATTAAAAAAAAACAACAACCATTAATGGTTAGCTTCAGGAATCCATCAAGCAAAGTTTAACGAAACTTACGCAAATACAAGGAAAACAACAAAAAACAAACTCAATCATCTTGCCGCGTCGAGGCTACTGCATTCATTTCCTGAAAACAAGCCTAATAATTACGATAACTTCCGTTAGTGGTGGCACAGCTCATCTATAAGGACCAACATTTTCATTAATTAATCTTAGCGTCTCAAATCTTGAAAAAAATATCCTGAAATAGCGTGGAATGATGACATATATCGTGGGTCCTAGTGACCGTATGCACTATAGTCCTTGCGTTTATTCACGCATTGCGTTAACTACGGTGAACACTGTTAATGTTTTGGGGGTTTCCCATGGTTACCGCAGTGCGTTAACTATCGTAAGTATTATGAATATGGCCATAGGTGTCACACTGGGGTCCTGGGGACTTTAGACTATGTTTAGACAGGCCCTTTCGCGCTGAACCTATGGAATGAGTGTTTGCAACTAAATGGGCAACAGCAAAAAGGCAGGACTGGCTGACAAGTCACCTTGCCAGGTGCCAATCAAGTAGTGCATAACACTGCAACCCTGAGCTGCCAAGGTGCCTTCATGAGGCCAAATTCTTCGATAGGTCTGATCATAATAAGTTCGCTAGAAGCAGGGCAGTATGAATGAGCAAAGATTGGCAGAATTTGGTTGCCCCCTTCCTCGTCCCCTCCCTGTCCTGGACAGCAACGATACAGCTCAGCTAGTTACCAAAAACATGATACCACAATTGGTATATCATCTAATATGTAGAGTGCGACCTCATACGTTCACTCATAGTAACATGGGATTTACTACTTAATAGTCGCCTCGTATTTGTGGAATATGACGTTACAAATCAATATGGACAATCTGTGTCAATGAAGAACGTGTATTTTCAAGTTCCGATCTGTTAGGGACCGTTATGACTGAGGTAGGTATAAGCATAAGGCATTTCAGGTGTCCCTCCCAAGAGATCATAGCCTAAAATAGAACTCGTGGACTAGCGCAGTACAATGCAGTGCAGCCCACCACAGTACTTCCCACCATTTATAATATTTTTATGGCGCCCCTGACAGTTCTTTTGCTATAAATAGAAACGGTAAGCGGCAATGAAACATTGTCAAACCGATGCATACGCCAATTATAACGATACCTTAAAGAGACTGTGTGCCTGTGACCGGAAGAAGGTTAAGGTTGACTTTTCAAGGAGAAACAACGTAGGGAAATGCCTCATTTACTTTTCACACTGCTTCTGTGTAATTAATTATTGTAGATAGCCTAGGGCAGAGGAAATGTATACCTAAGCTATATTATGACCTTGTTTTCAGGTCGCCTTGCTATATATTACAAAGTTCACTGAGGCAAACAGACCACAGACTCAACATTTTGGTATTAAGAAATGAAGACAAAACGTGCCAAATGAAGTGAAAGAGGCAGATATGGAGAGAGAGAGAGAGAGAGAGAGAGAGAGAGAGTGTGTGTGTGTGTGTGTGTGTGTGTGTGTGTGTGTGTGTGTGTGTGTGTGTGTGAAAAAAGACTGAGAGAGGGAAAGAACGATAAATTTTACTGAGAAAAGGTGACAAAATAAGTCAGCAAAAGAACCGAGGAAAAAGAGAGAGAGAGAGAGAGAGAGAGAGAGAGAGAGAGAGAGAAAGAATGATAAACTTTATTGAGGAAGAACGACAAAACAAGTCAGGGAAAGAACCGAGGAAAGAGAGACGGGGGGAGACAGAGAGAGAGAGAGAGAGAGAAAAAGAAAGAAAGAAAAAGAGAAAGAGAGAGGGGATTCATACATTTTACTCAGGAAGAATGACAAAATAAGCCAGCAAGAGAACCCGAGAGAAAGAGAGGGGGGGAGGGAAATGAGGGAGAGAAAAAGAAAGAAAGAGAAAAAGAGAGAGAGAGAGAGAGAGAGGAAGATACACTTTATTCAGGAAGACTGACAAAATAAGCCAGTAAAAGAACCAAAGAGAGAGAGAGAGCGAAAGAGAGAGAGAGAGAGAGAGAGAGAGAGAGAGAGAGAGAGAGACGCTGGGTGGGGCAGCGCAGCGAATACACACAGACCAGACAGTATAAATTGCTGGTCTTTATTGTTTGACACTTGACATGACGTGCAGTTGTCAATACCGACCAGACACCGCGCACCAACAGCGAACAAAGGACAGGTTATTTTCAACTACTTTAATTGATGTCATCTGTGTCCCCTTACGTGGGACGAAGATGTCAGTGGGACGGGGTGAGTGGGNGGGGGAGGGGGGGGGGGAGAAATTATGTACACCTTTCCAAGATTATCCCACCTGTGCTGATAATAAAATCAAGGGTAACAAACATTTTACGGTGCTTTCAGATAATTTTGCTGAACTGGTATAAACTAGGCCTGTAGGTTACAGGCCTGTAATTGTACTTTCACTTTGTTGTACTTTCACTTTGTGGTCCTAGGCCTGTAATTGTACTTTCACTTTGTTGTACTTTCACTTTGTGGTCCTACAACTTAGGGGNGGTCCTACCACTTTGTGGTCCTACCACTTTGTGGTCCTACCACTTTGTGGTCCTACCACTTTGTGGTCCTACCACTTTGTGGTCCTACAACTTAGGGGGTATATTCAAAGACGTTATAATATTACACTAGACCCCGCACTCGCTACTCGTGGCTCAGCGCGAGNTGCTCAGGCGGAAGAGGAGGGGTTTGGCATTGACCAGTGAAAAATGTAGGGTCTGTTTACAAATAGCAACCAAGCTCAAAATTTCAATGGGCTTGCTAGGGTTGGGTAGGTCTTCAAATTTGGGCCACATAATGGGCTTCAATCTGGTATGNTGAGGGAGTGTGTGTGCATGTGTGTTTGTTTACGTCGCATTTTATGTGTAACAGTGCCTTTAAACCGACATTTTTCATGTGAAAGGCAGAATATAGCCTAAATTAAAAAAAAAAATGACAGATGAAGTAAACAATTGTAGATTTTGAATAGAAAAACTATTATTTATAGCTGTCTAAATTTGTGGTTGTTTTTTTGGTTTGTGTCCTTTTTTTACCTTCTCCCTCTGCATTAAAAAGGTAGCACTGAAAAGGGCTGTTGTTTTGTTGTTTTTTTTAAAAATTATGTTAGCCCATAAAAGGGCTGTTGTTTTACTTAAGTTAGCCCTGAAAAAAGCTGTTGCTTTACTTGTGTTAGCCCTGACAAGGGCTGTTGGTTTAAGGTAGCCCTGAAAAGGGCTGTTGATTTACTTAATTAGCCCTAAGAGGGGCTGTTGCTTTACTTGTGTTAGCCCTGAAAAGGGCTGTTGGTTTAGGGTAGCCCTGAAAAGGGCTG
>JAWQUT010000045.1:2714275-2741854 GCA_033807755.1 Ellobium chinense | reverse complement strand
AACAACAACAACAACAACAACAATAACAACAGCAGCAGCAGCAGCAGCAGCAGCAGCAGCAACAACAACAACAACAACAACAACAACAACAACAACAACAACAACAACAACAACAACAACAACAACAACAACAACAACGTGCATTTATATAGCGTTTCATTCCCTAAGAGTGCACATGTACTCAAACACATAAATGCACATCTCCACACAAGCTTACACGCACAGCACATGCGCACGAACACATACACATTCATAATAATGTTCACCCCCACATATATACGTGGCATCTATATGTGTTTGCACTCAAATAGCAAGAGTCTCGAGATCAGACAGAAACATGGGTTCCAGCCTCTAATACAAAGGATCGTATACAGAGACTGTGCTCCCACGTCCTAAGCTGAGACGCCAGCTCTTAGAGATGCACGCCAGCTCAATGGACATGCTCAAAAACTCAAAACTGAAGACAGTTCTCGTAAAATTCTAGAGTTAGTTGGGTCTTTTCTGTACGTAGCGCACGGCAGTCTCACTAAACAAAACCATAAACACTACCTCTGTTTAGATTTTGACTATACTACTACAACCATGATGAATAACAATCCTCCAGACATCCGAAAAAAAAAAATTACAAAATTAATGATAGGAATAAAACGGTCCAATAACTGCGATATTGCGCCCTATCACGTTGATCTAAGCTAATGCAGACTTACTAATTTATACTGATCATAATCTATGTTAATCACACCACGAATGACAGCGCGTAAACAACACGGTCAAATTCACTTATTCCAAGTATGTTATCGCACAACTACCCCAATAAGATTTTAATCCACGCTTTCGTCAGTCGGTCTGAAAACACACTGAAATTATTAGGTACGACATTCAGCTCAAAGCGCACTGAATATAATATTTCATGCAACACATTGCTTCAAGAACAATAATATCCCAGTGATAAAATGGATGACGTATATATTACTTTAATGACACCGACCCATCAACATCCACCAGGTTTTCATGTTTAGAATAAAAAATGGCAACAGCTGAAGAGAGAGAGAGAGACAGAGAAAGCGACACTTTGTAAAATATTCTCTAGGCTTATCAATGCTAAACAGTGGTAACTGCGAGTTACGTGATATCCACAAACAGTGGTGTGGCGTCAGTAGGGTCGAATAAAATGTTCCAAACCACCGCTTATTATTCCTAATACATCGCAATTAGATTGACAGAAATTAACGATAATTATTCTTTTCAGAGTAACCTGTCAGGAACTTTCTGACCACACTAATGCTATCGAGCCTTGCACAGATCAGTCCAGGAGTCCATGAGAAAAACGGGCACACTTACAAAACTAAAAAGCTGAGAAAACCTTATTTGAAGATTTGAAGATTAATTACTTCGTTTGTATGGCTGGGATTGAACGGTGCTTCGACACGAAAATGGTAAGACATGTTTTGTTTTTTTTCCCTTTTGGGTTATAAAACTTATAAACTTGTGGCATAAGGCTGAAATTTTTCAGCCCTTCTGAAGTCTTAATGGTAAACCAATTTTTCAACAGGGTCAATAAAAGTCCTTTTTCTTTTTTGTAAACCTGTTTTTCCATTTCTTGGCCCCAAAGTGCAAAACTCTGAGATATTTGATATTTGTTTTAACAGGCTTTGCCGATATATAGGAAATACTCACAGTGATCTAGATTTTCAGTAGCATTATAGACTATATACAGAGACTTTATTAAAAATCCTTTGAGGGGGCAGTTATTTCGGTTCTTTTTGAAATCTTGTGATCAATATGGTTTATACTCTCCTTTCCATTCACAGTTTGGACTTAGCTAACTTCACGAACGTGTTTCATTATATTATTATTATTATTCACTACTGATGTGGAACTGAGCCCTTTCTTCGGATGGGAACTACATGGTCGAGACAGTGAACAATGATTAGAAGACGTAACTAAAAGAACTACCAAGTTGTGACTTATGACTTGTTATTTGTTATGCTTCTTTTCTCCGTGGAATCTTCAACTGTTCCATTATAGACGACCCCGAAGAAGACAAAATCAGGCATATAACAACACAATAGTCAGCACATCGTGGAGACAGTTTTGGTTGCTCGCTCTACAGGAGAGCTACCGATCGAATGAAATTACCTCCCGTCTTCTCTTTATATAAACAATGAAAACAATTTGAGCCAAACAGCCTTTGGCATGCAACACCTTAAAGTAACTCATTACTAGTAAATTTCAGTGATACCCCATAACGACTGGGTGACCCTACGCCACTGCCCACACAGCTAGAAAGGGCGCAGGTCCAGAAATATCTCGATCTGTTCTATATTCTAGCTGAGCGAATATTATGCAAATGAAGATTTGACAGTAATGGAAGTCCAGATGGATCCGCAGAGCAAGACAAGTGTAACTGCGGAAACAGCAGTACATCCATAATATATGAAGTACAGTCGACTCCACTTAATGGCAACTCTTTGGGCAGAAGTTGCAGTTACGTGGACTGTCATTACCCACAGACAACTATAGCAGGACAAGGCCCCAAAATTCAGCTGCATGCATTATTCAAGTGATGGAAGCAGCTGCGAAAATATTCTTAGTATAAAAAGATTCTCGTCACGGCTGAAGTAGGATAACTGCGGCGTCAGCAGAATGAATAGTGCTAAATAATGATAACTGCTTGTCATTCAGGACTAAAGGAACTTAAATGAACGCCAATTATAGCCAATTCACAGCCCATCTCGAAGCCCAGAAACACTTTATTAATTATACACCGTTGAAGTATGCAAGAGAGGAAATGATAAGATTCCGGAATGAACGAACGAACAACCGAATGAACCAGCCAGACCACTCACTCATCCATCAACCATTCCGTCCATCCGTCCGTTCGTTTCTTTCTTCTCTGTTTCTTCATAGCATTTCCTACCCTGTCCCAGTAAACAAAAAATCTATCGTTTTTATCTAATCGCGAAATTATCTGTTTGTGTCCCTAATTTATTCAAAGCGTCAAAAGTTGTTCATTGGACAATACTGTATTACACTCTAAGTCCCGCTCACAATAAGAGCACCCTAACCCTTTTCCCCTACCGTCAACGCAGCCCCTTCCTCCCCCCCCCTCCTGTGCCCATTCTTTTACACAAACTGGTATGTATGTAAGGGCTCAGATATTTAACACTTGCACTGCTCATCTCCCAATGAATCACTTAGTTACTATGTATATATGGTCCTCCATTTGGGCATCGCAAGCTACACTTCCAGCAATTGGAGTTCCACTTTACCATTATCAGAAGAACAAACAAAAAAAAGTATAAAAAGGACTAACTCTATTTCAGTTTTGATACTAAGTACCAAGTATGCATTTCGCTACTCTCCATACACTTCAAAACCTTCGATACCTTTCGACAGTTCTAACACTCCTAATACTTTCGATATTTTAAAGACCTCCAATATTTTCGATACTCTCTCGATACTAAACAGACAACCTAAGTATCGAACGTATCGGTATTAAAAAAAACAAACCCACTGCACACCACTACTGTGTGATTACATTTCAATGTTCCCTTCCCCTCCATAAGCTTATTCCTCTTGTATATCATCATAGAGACCAACAGCTGTGTAACAGCACTATAATTTTATATGAGACCACTTGTCTACCCAATCAATAAAAGTTTCTATTATCAACATAGGGCAACACAACCTGACTTGAGAACATATTACGTCAGTCAGGGGGAGATGAGGGACTAGGCGGGGGTGGGGGGAGATCAGGTTTGGTGTGAATTTGACCTTCTGAGTGAATCAAACAACTAATCATGTGTCTCAGAACCGTGTGTTTCTTTAATCCCGTGGATATTATATGACATACAGTTACACTTTAACCCTTAGGTCCAAACAGTATATGTACGTTCTGGAATTAGCCTTCCCTTGTACCTATAATACAGATACTGTACATGTATTCCCATCCAAGTTCTTTTTATAACAGGCCTACAGAGTGTTCCCTACCTATAGGCTTGTGAGATCAGGGACATCTGATGAAACCTTGCTCCAAATACAGTACTAACCCTCTCTTAACCCTAACTCAACCATACCATAGGAGGATCCCTAGACTTTGTGAAAGTGGACACAGAACTTCAGTTAACTCAAGATTGATTGGAGACTGAACTTTCCAGTGATGCAAAATGTTTAGGAGAACATCATGTTGAAAGTGCCTTGAGAAAGTATGTCACACACATTTTTCTCAGCCCGCCCATCTTAAACTGGGTATGATGGTACGGTTCGGTTCGGCTTATGAGTTTCCATAACATAACACATGATGACAACAGGTGTTATTCCATACAAAAAGAGCGTCAGGTTGGACTGTCCAACTTTGGTGGACAGAGAAAAGAAAGAGAGAGAGAGAGGAGACAGAGAAACAAAGATGTCAAAGGTGACTGAGAAGTTTTTATGGAAGTCTGGGGAGTGAAGAAGTAGAGGGAGAGGCTAACAGACAGAATGGGTGAGAGAAAGTGTGTGCAGCAGAGAGAGAGAGAGAGAGAGAGAGAGAGAGAGAGGGAGGGAGAGGGGGAGAGAGAGAGAGAGAGAGAGAGGAGACAAAAGAAGAAGCGCGAAGACGGATTTGATGTGTACACGTTTGAGAGATAACACATTGAACTTTCCTTACCATTTCTTNGTGGGAGAGAGAGAAAGAGGGAATGAGAGAGACAGAGAGAGAGGGAGAGAGAGAGAGAGAGAGAGAGAGAGAGAGAGAGAGAGAGAACAACTGATGTCTTCATTTCCTGCTGAGATGGACATGTCAGCCATTTCAAGGTGTTTCTGAAAATTAAAGAAGGAATGAGGGAAAAGACACCGGCACACATACACACACAGTGAGAGAGAAAGAGAGAGAGAGAGAACGAAAGAGAGAGAGAGAGCAATCATTTTTTGTTCTGCTGCTTTGATTGTGCAGGGCAATACACACCAACCTGACAAAGAACGGGAGAGTGAGGAGAGACAGCCAGAGTAAATAAAATAGCAGTACAAACAAAGAGAAAGAAAGAAAGAGTAATTTCCTGTTGAGTGTGAGAAAGCAAGGGAGAATGAAAGAGCGAAAACTTTATTTTGGGGGTTGGGGGGTGGGGACAAAGAGATGGAAGGAGGATAGAGGACAGAGCAAAAAGAAGCATGAGTGAGAGAAAGTATTTATTTACCTCTTCCTGCTGACTCAGTAAAGCCATGCAGTGGTTGAGGGCTTGATACATATCTTGGGAGGAGGCGAGTATGTCATTGGTTTGTGATACCAGGAAACGTAGATCAGCTGAGGACGGAGAAATTGAATAATAATTCCTCATGATTCAACTGTCTAATAGTAATATAACTCAGCCCTCAAACTGAATATACAGTTGGAGCCAATACCTGAACTCCAGGGAGGGTCAGTGCATGGTTTCAATTAACAATAACAATAAAAATGAAGGGTAATCTATTCCGCTCAAGTACATTACAATACACTTATGAGCAAGCATACATAATAAAAGTAAAGACGTATCAATACAGACTTGTGCAGGTGGGCATGAAAGCTATAATGAATTGACTTTATAAGGAGATCTATGACAGTCAATACATGAATCCAGAGCACTTCCTGAAGCTAATTAAGATCTTACTTCTTCCATGATTACTTTCATTAGTATACAGAGATCTTATATAAGTCTGACATTCTTAGTATGTATAAGGTCTTTGAAAATGGCTTCATTTGGTCTTCTGTAATATTTCCTTGGTAATAATTTCTTCCTTTCTTCCTTTAAAAAAGGGCAGAAGATTAAATAATGAAATTCATGTCAAATTTCAAGGAAGTGAGATTTTATCATTTGAGAGAGAAATTTCATTCAATAAATAAGTCAAATGCTGCAAGATAGATGGTTTGGTGATGTGTCTACATCTATATTCTTACTTCTTTTTTTCCTCCTGTTTTTTTATTAAATGAGTGGTTTTCCATATTTTATGCATACAATATTTGCCAGTTTCACATTATTAAAATTTATTCTGGATTATATTGATTTTAATAGCTTCACTGTGTCTATGATGTGACAATACTGGCTCTTTTGATAATGACACTGTGATGTAAACTAGACTATGTACAACACAGAGTTGACTGCGGAGTTGAGTATATCTGTACCTTGCCTGATGCCCGGACCACCTTTGTTCTCTTGTGTCAGTGACTTGGACATCTGCTCTACTGAGTCCTTCAGAGTTTGTACTTGTTTTTCTAAATGTCCACGGTGGGCTTGAGCATTCTGAAAACAGAAAAGCAAAACATCCATTGAACAAAGAGATAATTTATTGATACTCACATAATTCTAGGGGCGCAAAGGCCATATCTTCCTTATATAATTCATATAACGATACGGTGTTTGCACAGGCACCCCTCCATATATTATTACGCATGACCTCATTTCATTTAAATTCATTTAAGATCAGTTTCATCACCTGCAGTCCAAACATTTTCTTTACCATGGTTGCAAAAATGCATCCAATTTTACTCTATCTTAATATGCCCATGTTGAAAACAATGTGAGTATGCATCAATTTTCACTGCAATTGCCAAGGGGGTCTTGGGACTGAAAGGGTAATTACTGGACTGATGGCGATTCTATGTAAGAGTAAGCTTAATGGAAAAATTTGTATAGTCTATAGGTTGAAGGCATCAATGAATTATTAATCATCCTTGCATACTCACTGTACATTCAAGACATGCAAGGGGAGTAATTGTTATTGAACTCCTCAATGCCCCTGGCCTGTACAGGGCCAGTAGTTGAACGGAGCTAACCACCCCACATAAGAAGCAGGTGCTATGGACACACAAAGATATACTGTACATGTACATCACTATCAAGGGATAACTCTTTTGATGCAAATTATCTTTCAGTGGTACATGGTGGTCTGTTAGGAGTCATGAGTACCATTACCATGCTGTTGGACTATAAACTCATAAGCCAGAGTGCCAGACAGTTTATCCATAACAATATTGTGGTGGAGATGTGTTTAGGGCTAACCTTTCACAAATGTGATTGTATAGATGAGGGAGGGCTTCAGCCTTTCCATTATGAACTGAAAGAAATGATGTGCCTGACCTGACTATCACCTCTTGTTCCTCCTCCACTATTCCCTCCACACCATCTACATTATTCAGTTATGTATGAGTTGAAACATGACTCACTGTAAGTATTTTTTTCTTGCCTACACCAGTTTGGAGCTTCACTTTAAACATTTTAATTGCTGTTATTGATCCAACGGCCTCAAAAGCCATAACAAAAACCTCGTTATCTCTTTATCCTGAGAAAACATCAGGGTTTCATAAATTTTAACTTGACAGAAGTAAACCTAGCACCCTCTATTCTTGAAATTCACTAGAAGACTGTTATATAGAGAAAAAAAACACCCTGCTCTCAAAATACTGACACCTTGTACTCCGCGGCCATGACTGGGGAAAAGGGTTTTGAGGATCAATCGTACTCTGTCACTGACTGTAAGAGAAATCTCTGTCACCTTTATTCACTCATTAATATAGTGTTTTCTTCATCTGTGATGTATAGACCACTTTCCTAACAGTTGTTTAAATGTCACTGATCTTTTCTCGGAGTGCATTTCTTATGACCAAACAATCACTGCCATATAGTGTTTCTACATTTAAAATTCACTAACATACTGCCTTTCATCAAGGTGCATTTGCCATACAGTCCTATCACTTTTATAAAAACTCCAGTGAGATACTGCCTTTTCTCTAAGCCCATGAATCATATCAATCCAGTAACTGGCTGTAATGCCTTCCGACCAGTTTTATTGATTATTTCTTAGGGGCTGAGTTACAGAACTGGAAGTGATCAGCTGTTACCAACTGAATAAATAAGGGACAGCTTGATGTGTCATTCCTAAATTTGGATTCTGTAATGACAATGTGAGTGCAACACACGCCTAGTAAACAAGCACTTAGCCTAGGACAGAAAGTGAAAAAGCAGTGAATCTGATCAAACTGAACCAAACTTTCTCTCAAAACAAGTGACAAGGCAGGTCTAGGGCAGGAGATGAAATACAACAGAAAATAGCGAAAAGTAAGGCAAGTCATGGGGCAATATTTGCTCTCTTAAAGTGGGATGTTGTATGTGACATGAGGATATGAGACAGAGACATGGGATGCCACTATGTCCAGTCAAAGCATTACTTTGCCAGCCTTATATAACAAAAATTATAGATACCTTTACATTGGAAACTTATGGTATACAAGCTATGAATACTTCAGAACGGCCTTTCATAACTCTGGGAAGCCTAATATGCAGATGAAGTATTTGGCATCTAAAATAATAATATTGGAAAAAAATGAGATAGCAAAAAAAATTAATTTGCCAATTGATGGGAGGTCTGTGAAATGTGAGCCAAAATTTTATGACTTCCTAAGCTAAGATCTTCTTGAAAGTTGTAAGATAGGGCCTGCAGAGCACTTGCTTATCACACAAGCTTGTACCGCTTAACAAAAACAAAACTCATGGTCGACTTTGGTGCCCATTTACGTAGACACATTTTGAGTGTGCAGTTGTGCCCCTGTGCCTGTAGCAAATGCCCTGAGTATTAAAAAGGGCCAGTGCTTATAATTTTGAAGAAACTGAAGCTAAAGAGATGAAGTTACAACAGATGGGTTGCGGTGGTAGACCTTGGGATGGTCATATCAGTCATATCAGTATGGTGTCTTCAGTGTGCAAGTCACAACAGGTCATGCAAGCCAATTATAGAATATACCAGTGGTTATAAATCTGTCTCTTCCTATCCTCAAAGTAAAAGATCACCAATCAGTAAAATATAGTGTATATCCCATTTCATAAAGATGCAACATAAGCATTTGCTATACCTGCAGGGTGTCTTGCATTGTGCCAAGGGAGACAATCTCATCATCTGGGTCATCATCCACAACTCCTTTCCCTTGATGTATGTAATGGGTGCTGAAGGCAATGTGTTCTTCTAAGGCATTCAACCACTTCTGCAAAATAATGTGAATCAAAATGAATTAACGTACAATCTGCTTAACTGCAAGGGTATTCAGACAACAAAATAATATACAGTGTATTTTGTTTGTATTATTCACTGTACAACCGTAACTCTTATTTGTAATGTTGTTCATGCTCTCGAGGTGCTGTGATTAAGAAGAACTGATTGTATCCAATTCAGTCAGTTCAGTTCAGTTCAGTTCAGTTTAGTTCAATTTTATTAGCTCTTACACAGTCTTACATGGGAGCAAACTTTATTTACTTTATTTTCCTGACTCATCGGCCACTTGAGCTTAAGCCCTTCGGCCTGATGCCTTTGTATAAAAGGTGCAGGTCTTTTGTAATTGTGAGTCATCAGCATATAAGGTATTCCCAATGTCTGATTTCTCCAGAGGTAGATGGAAGCAAATAATACAGCAAATGCAAAACATATAATACATACAGTGGAGCACACTTAATATGGACATGCTTTGTGTATAAACACGAAATCTGAGTACACCAGTTTTTGGTCCTGATTTTTCTTTTGTTACCAGTACATGTATGCTTAATAAGTATACTTTTGGTCGGTCATGAGGTATATGCATTATCCATGTTCCACTGCTGCTTCTAAAATTAAGGCACGTGAATATAGGAGGACAAGTAGCATACTATACCTGTAATACCACTTTTGTGCCGTTCTGAGATTCCAGGTGAAGAGTATGTCTGGTTCCGTCTGAGTATTGTATTCTTATCTCCAGTGGAAAGTCTTTTGAGTTCTGTGGACAAAGAGTATGGGCGTATAAATTGATGAAAGTGGGATTTGGGCAGAGTTAACATAAAGTATTTAGTCAATGTTGCAGAGCTTGTTCTTCATTGGAAATAGTGGCAAATACCTAAGAATTTACTTTACAGTTATTAAAAAAGACCATGCCTTTCATGTGACAATAAGTTGCAATCTGACATAAAGTGCAAACTGTTAATGCAAGCGGGTATTCATTTATTCAACTTAATTAATTGTGCATTTCTACGCAAAGTTCAAACAAGGGGAACAACTGTTAAAAAGTATTGCACAAAAGGAGTTATTCCCCTGTAAAAACTTCCCTATCTGGAAATTTATTGGACGGAGGTCAATATACAAACATCAGAAGGAATTTCTAATGTAGACAACAAACATCAGCTTTCTAGAGGAAGGTACATGCAATGGCCTTTAAATTGCTGACACCCCATGCCCTGTTTAGATCAAAACTTTTAAGCACTCACCTGTGGCTTTTGCGTTTTATGTAGGTGAAAGAAGTACGAAAGATTTCAATCTATAACTTTCACTGATTTGTCCCATTCCCTTGAGAGATAATATTCAGTCATGGTGAAAGTTTCAACTTAACATATAAATTTACTGAAGCTGAAGTCACCAAGCTAACGTCAAAGAAACTACATAATAGTAAATATAAACTCACAATGACTTTCGCCTCATCCAAGTATTTCATGCCTTTCCTTCTTGCTCCAGTAGACGCATCGCCTCTGCAGAGATAAGGCAGCATATACTGTACTTGTCAGTATCACACAATAAGAATGTTCTTTGCCCAAATTTTCTTCATGTTCTGTATAAATAATTACGCATTTTAGAGACATAAGATTAAGCATGCAACATATACCCAGGGCTCTTATAAAGTTTCTGAAACTAAAATTTAGATATGTTTGCAGCCTTCTCAATGACCTTTCTAGGAACTGTAAGGACCAAATAGAAAAGGATTTAAAATCTTATTTTGACTCTAACAAGCTAACTAACAGTAATCACTGCTAGAATACTTATTTATTATTGATAACTGAGCAAGGTATCATTGGTCAGCAAACAAAAGAATTTATAAGCTTTAGAATGAAGCCACAGTTCCCAGTCACTTATACAAATGGGCATGTGTCTCACATGCACTTCACTTATCAGGACAGAATGGCAAATGAAACATTAAAGAGTGAAAGTTAAAACAAACATGATATTATGTAAATACAGTGAGCTTACCTATTCTGGAAATAAGAAAGCACCCCTCTGTCCAATACTACCCACATTTGTTTAAAGCCAACAAACCGAGATTTCTGTGGAGAGTGAACAAAATATATACTAATAGACAGAAAGGGCTGGTCATATCTAATCGTTCAAATTTAACCGATATTACACTATCAATCGAACAAAGCTGTTTAATTACACAGAATTGCTAGGACCTTAGAAAACACTTTCTCATCTTGACAAGCTTTTTTTTAATGAGAGATGTCTCTCTTAACCTAGACATGAGATAACTACAAGATATTCCACATCCCATATCAACTGAGCTATGTGACTCCATTCATGACTAGAAAATTATGTCACTAAAACACACTACATTCAAGTTGTCAAGGGAGATTATTGACATCCTTGGCATATTTACTGAATATGCACCAAGAGGCAACAGTTCGTAACTTCTCACCATGATAAAATATATGGTCACTAGGAATGGCAGATTTTCATATCTTCAAGAATGGTGCATTAAGGAACTAACTGGATTAAATGCACACACTGTTTATAAAAATAATAATAATGCGGTTTATAAGTCTCATATCCACCCTAATGCCCGCTCATGCGACTTCACACTATTATTACCCCAGCAGGCCTGATCACTCTAGGACTTTCTCGACTCCCTGGGGAGCATACAGTGCCGCTGCCATTTATAGGCGCTGATCACTAGCATTCTGACAATATCTTCCACTGCCTATAGCCAGGTACCCATTTTACAGATGGGTGGACTGAGGAAAATGTGAATGAAATGCTTTCCCAAGGCACTTACAACATGACCGTGGTCGGGAATCGAACTCAGGACCTTTGGATCTTGAGTCCAACGCCATAACCATTAGGCCACGCTGCTCCACACTGCTTTTACACTGATGGTCATAGGCGCTGTAGTATTCAAAGACAGCACAGCTGATTTCCAGTGTCAGATCATGTGAGAAGCTCACAAACTCTACCATGCCAACAATTCTTACTTTGAGCAATTGGCCTTCAAATCTCTGTGGCTGGTTGTAGATCTCTCTGATTGGTAACAGTGTCAGAACCTGTTTGATCTTTGGGTTCTGGGCTAGATCAAAAGCTGTCTGACCTAGTGATCAACAATAATGAAACAAAAATTCAGTAAGTCATACTGCCTCTCCCTAACAATAGAGAGCTTTCATTTTCAAGTTCGAATCTGTTACGAAATGTTATGGCAGAGGGAGGCATGCACATATCACATTTCCTGGTGTTACAATCATAGTGCACATGCTAGAATTTGACATTCAGTGCATTAAGTGCAATCCTACCATCAGGAAATGCCGTATGCAAATGCCTACCTCTGCAATAGTGGGAAGAGATCTGGACTTGAAAATGTAAACTCTCTATTATGAGGGCATTAATAAAGAGCAGAATACCACCAATACTAGAGTGTGGCTAGATTTGGTAATGGTGTGTTCCTTACCCTAAAGGCACAATGAATCAACAGGAACCTTAGCTAAAGTTAACACATTAAATTTTATTTCCGTCGTTGTTGACCATCCAGTTCTACATATACTTCCCATGGTTCAAAATTTTGCTTCACAAATACAGAAACTTTGGAGTCACTACCTTGTTCATCCGATCCATTTTCTCAGTCTACAGTTTCTTTGATTCAAATCTATTTATGTCATCCTCTATATCTGTTCTCCAGCCAAATGTCTTTGTTGCCTACATAGCTAATTACACTGTCTCTTTCTTTTATAAAGCTTCTGGCAGTAGTTGGCACTTGTACACAGTTTTAAAGGACCATGAACCTGCGTCACCTAGCATCATATTTGGAAACAGTGTCTATGGTGACTGTAAAAAGTCCAACTCTGGTCTGGCAGACTCGATTACAGTATCTGCACGTTATGGCTGAAGGCATATTTTTCTGACTGACGGCTGAGCCTTCCTCTGGAATCCTCTCTCTTCAGCTGGCCTCATCAGATCTTTCTAAAACATCAGGCGTTTCTTCGTTTCCTGTCTCCAGACTTCTATAGCTTTCTTTCTCCAGTGCAAACTTGCCAAAGCCCTCCTCCATCTCAAAACCAATCAGTAAGTTGAATTCAGAATGCCCCAGTATCCCCTAGTTCTTCCCTTCCAGGTTCTACTTTCTTACCTGAGCTGTTCTTAAGGTTAGAATCTATGCCATGCTGCAAGAGAAGCACTGCAGCGGCTCCATAACCACGCATAGCTGCCAAATGTAATGCTGAGTTTCCATAAGTGTCTTGTGTGTTGATGTTGGGGCCTTTAAGCTGAGTGAGCTGTAGATAATGGATAATTGATACTTGTAAGTACAAGAATAGACCAGAATCACGATACTAAAATTTTAGATGATAAATACCATTTAGAAATAAGTGATTAAATGAGTGACTTAATGAATATATGAATGAATACCTTATTCATCACCAATTTCCCTTTTTGAAAAATTTATTAATTTATTATATTTTATTTACTTACATATTGAGAAAAGCACAATGATAGGGAAGTGCTGACATCACAATCATTCTGAGTCAAAAAAGATGTTGGTAATAACACAAGAAACTTATTACAGTACTTCTAACTTTCAGAACCTCCCATCACTATTTCTTATTTCATCCCAGTCATGTGGCTCTTTCCATCTCTCTCTCTTTCATTTTTATTCCTCACATTCAAACTCTCTCTCTCTCTTAGCTCTACTCACCAAGCCTGATAATGTTGTGGTATCCCCTGTGGCTGCTGCCTGTAAGAACTCAGATTCTAGTCTCAGACTTGCGGTGTTGTCTGCAGCTGCAAATTGCAAATTCATAGCAAACAGTCAAAAGGTTAAATTCAAAAGATATAGCATATTCATTCTGCCACAAGTCAAACTCCTCGTGATACATCACTTAGGAATAACATTGTACACAAATATTATTTAGCCACTATGTTTCATTCTGGCTACAGATGACTACACTTTAATACAGCCATGGGGTGTAAATCATCCTGGTTACTGCAAGTAAAGGAACTGTGAGTAAAGGGTTTACATCACAACAAACTTATCTGTGCCGGTAAATGGCAGCAGCACTGTATGTTCCCCAAGCAGTTGAGAAAGTTCTAGAGTGATCAGCCCACTGGATTATAACAGTGTGAAGTTGAGTGAGCAGGTGTAAGCCTGGATACAAGATCTATAAGCCGCATTATTATTATTATTTTTATTTTTGCTTAGGTCATTGTTTATCCTCAAAGTAAAAGTGAAGACTTCCTTTACTATGAAACTGCTATTCATTCCAATCAATGCTTGCTGTGTCGCCAATCCCAGTGACATTCTCAGAAACGTTTCTTAAAATCACGCAAGAATACTTGCATCCACAGTATGAAAAACTAGTGCACATAATGAATATCTGACAAATCGCCATCACAAAACAGTTCCTAAATATCTTATAGCCAATCAACAAAAATTAAGTGTCACTAAACTATAAGTAAATCTAATGTCATTCAACTAGTAACTGAGATATCAGGCTCCACAGGTGACTAGGGCTATCCGGTACTGAATATTTGTTTGGCACAGAAATCAAGAGTAAAATCATTTTGCCATTTTCTCAGTATATTTTCCACTGTGTGAGGCGAGTATCTCCTGCTATTCAAATCACCAATGTTGGAATAGAATAACGCCGCATCAAAAATTTTTTCATCTAATGAGAGTACAATGGTATGATTTCCACTTTATCACTTACCATCTATCATGTCAATGATATGCTTATTCTTGGCTACGTCTCGAGGTTTCTGTCCCTGAGTATTTAAAATTCCTGTCTCCGCACCATGTTTCAGCAACAGTCCGACAACCTCCTGTACAAAATAAATATTGCTATTATAACAACTCATTATAGTCATAAACTGTACTGGCTTAATTTCACATTATATGGTTTCTGGATACATCTGATTCCATTTTATAGCAATTTCCACATAATCAGAATATTTTCAGACAACAGAACATTGCTTTTCAAATAAAGCCACTGGTTAATATGTGACTTCTCTTCACTTTCACAGGGAATCAACTTTTTGTGATCTGCTCACAAGACTCTAATCTGTGGACTGTTATCGGAATGGACACTTTAACAGGAGACACATTAAAACAAATGTATGCTTGACACAAACAATTCCTTACTGATATAAAGATTTTGTAGGAAATATACAAGTACTGCAGGATCCATGAAACTTGATTTCCAGGGAAGCAATCCATGATTTTGAGTCTCTGCGGCTTTCACACTGGGCCGTAATATTTGACACAGAAAATAAGGATATGGTGCTAGATCATGACAATGAAAATGGATTCTCTTTGAGTCCATGTATAAAAAGTTTGAAATTATGAAGTCTTATTGTGTCTTTTTTTCTAAACTTTCAGTAATATTACAGAGTTAAAGAAGATTATTGACAAACCTCTCTGCTAGTGTAGGCCGCTAAATATAGTGGACTTTCACCGCTGAAGTTGAGCATGTTCACACTAGCACCAAACTGGGAGAAGAAGAACAGCAATATAAGTTAACAATACACAGTCGAATAGTTGAAGTTTGCCGAATTTCAAGGACTACATGAAGCACTAGTAGAGGGAAATAAATTTGTGCCTGAAAAGTTTGTTCAAGGAAACCATGATTTTCACTTTTATGTATTCAAGGTAACTCTAGTCGATTGTATGTTTTTATGACAGGTCATATGAAAAGTGTGTCATTGCTTGGAAGACAAAATGATGTAAGAGAGACAATGGAGGAATGGAAAGAATATGATTCATAAAATACAAATAAAGCTGTTCAAACCAGCCTGTGCTGGGAAATATTTCCCGTAGCATGAAACACTCTCCTGTTTAACAGCTATTCCATGATACACAATTCAAATAATGAAAAACACATTGTCATACATCTGATACAGTCAACTCCGCTGAACTCCAATCCCAATAATTGCAACTTTCATTTAATTGCACCACTTTTCACACTTTCCAGGAACTGTGATTAGGTGGAGTTTTATCTGAACTCATATATGAAACTGATGATATGGATTGGAAGTAAATCTCATACCTCCAACAACACCCTGACAGTTGAGGTCTGTCCAAAGTATGCAGCCAGGTGCAAAGGTGTCCATCCTCTGTTGCTTTTCTGGTTGCCTAAAAAGAGGAATGAGAATTTGCCAGCATAAACACACACAAGAAAATGCAGCTACGATTACAGTTGTAGTAATACATGTACTAACAAATATCTTCAAATCATCAAACTGATCTCTGTCTTCTTCTTTGAGTATCACATTGACTTGCATTGATGATCCTCAAAAGTAGACATGATGACAGATAGAGCCTGTGGGTCTGTGACACAATGAATCTTTCCCTGTAAGATGTGAGGGGACCATTTGGGGTTCACTGTACTGACTTTTCAAGCCACAAGAACAATACTCATGATGAAACGAGCTCAGAGACCCGGCTTAGGTGATCAGTAACCTCTAGTTTTGTCTGTCTGCTCTTTATCTTAACGTGTCACAACTGCACTGTGTCCCCCATTCCAACCTGTCAGTTTTGTGTCTTTGTCTTCCTCTGTTTTAAACCAATTATTTGCTTTCTGATTGTTATCAAATGCTTTTGCTGTTATCTTCTCCTTACATGTCATAAATTTTGCGTACTATATAAATTTTGGGTATCCTCTCCTCACTGTTGTAAGTAATAAGATCCCAGTACCGAAACTCACTTTAAAATGATAATGAAATGACATTACATTTTTTTGAATTTAATGCTCAATTAAGACTCCAACAATCATTACTGTCTATCAAGTTTCTACTTTTCCACTGCCAGAGGAATATGACTGGCCGATATGATCTGTTGCATTGGTATTTATTGACAGATAAATCTTTTAATTTCAGAGAGGAAATTTCATGATGCAATCATACTATCTTACTTCAAATCAGCTTTGTTATAGAGTTGAATAATTAAAGAGTGGTTTAACAATTTCCCACTCACTTAACGTCACATTCATTCTCCTCAGAAGCAAACTATACACACAAGCAACTGAAGTAGTCATTATTTGTTCCCCATATGCCTGGCAGTCATAACAAATCAAGAATATAAGCCCAATTGTTACTAATTCTGAGAGAAGAAAACAAAGAAGGGCAGAAAATATATCATCAACTCTTGTAGTGCTAAGTGCCTCCGGTCCAGCCTCCCGCTGGCGGTGACCATCGTTACGGAATAATGACAGTTGCATGTGCTGTTTGTATGCCGATCAACGAACACCGAGCTGCAAAATTCAACCACTGCTTCACATGGTTGGCACTGGCATGTAAATTTATTCTACCATCACGCCCAATGTAGTGGAGTGAGGTGAGAACTGGTTCTACCATAGAATCACAACGGTTATCATTAATAACAATGATGGAAGTGAATGGAACTGAATAACTTCATCAAGAGATAAGACTTAAAATATTAATCAATGATATTACCATTCGGAAAGGAGTGGGTTCGAAACAACAATAACAAAAAATTGTCTCGATGCAAAATTCTGACGTGATGAAGTACCTTTACAGTTTATCTTGATCTTCTCTCCTTCGTCAGCCTCCTCATTGTTCATCAATAGTCGCAGCAACCCTTCCTCTTTCCCATGTCGAGCCAGGTAAAGTAATTCCTCCTCTGGAGAGTCAAACATTTCAGATGGCGACTCCTCAGATTCTCCATCACTACTTATCCCATTGGTGAGTTTGCCTGATGGTTTTGCTGCCTCTTCGGTCATGGTTGCTGTTAAAACATGTCATCTGTGAAACAAAGAAATGTGTCATTATTTCAGTTCTGCATTAGATGTCACATCATTAGCGCAAAATGTTCTGAAAACACAGCGATCAGGCAGGAGATTTTCTCTTCACAATGAAAAGATTTAGTGAAGTTTCCCTGAGAAAGCAGATGTTCTGCTGTTTGTCAAAATAAGGCCAACATTGTCACCGGTTGGACTACACAGCCCCTATGGACCTGACAGCTATGCCAGAGAAGTTATATATCATATTTTCATTTAATAGTAGTAATTATGCGGTTTATTAGTCTTATATGCAGGCCAATGCCTGCTCACATGATTTCACACTACTATTATCCCAGCAGGCCTGATTACTCTTTGACTTTATCAACTTCCTGGGGAGCATACAGTGCCGCTGTCATTTACAGGTGCTGATCACTAGCATTCTGACAATATCTTCCTCTGCCTTTAGCCGGGTACCCATGTTATAGAAAGGTGGACTGAGGAAAATGTGAATGAACTGCTTTCCCAAGGCATTTACAGCACCCCCATGGTAAAAAATCAAATCTATGCCCTTCAGATCGTAAGCCTAAAGCCATACTAAGTCCATGTACTGTACATAATAATGAAGAGAACTCATTTCATGAAATCAGCCTCTTCTACGGTGGTTTAGGTTCTTGTACTGTAGGATGGGTTATCCAGCAGATATCACTGTTTTCATTTCATTTACAAGTACTCATAACTGTGTAAATACTACACAATTATAACTAAACCAGTATCTATGTAAGGCATTTTAAGTATATCACCATCACACAGACATTCTCATCAACTGTAAACTACTTAATCAAAACATGTTTTTGATAACAAAACAATGAGACCTCTGTATACATAAAAGTAAGTTTATCACAGCACAACTATTTTCTACTACACACTGACACAACTCTAATCTGTATCTATGTAAGGCATCTTTAAGTATGTCACCATAATATACATTCTTCTGATATAGTCTACTCTGGTTAATCACAAACTACTTAATCAAGAGTTGGTTTTGTTTTTTTTTGTAACAGAAAAATGTACATTCTGTATAAAAGTGACTAATTTCTGACAAGTGGATTTTTACTACACACTGACTACCCAAACTTGTGTCTATGTAAGGCATTGTTAAGTACGTCACTATTAGATGCATTTTTCTGATATAATCCACTCTGATTAACTGCAAAATGCCTAATCAAAAGGTTTTTCTTTAATAACAGAACAATGCACATTCTGTATAAAAGTAACTGGTTTCTCACAACTGCGTTTTACTACACACTGACAACCCAAACTTGTGTCTATGTATGGCATCTGTATGGCATTTGTAAGTATGTCACTATTAGATACATTTTTCTGATACAATCCACTCTGATTAATTGCAAACTACTTAATCAAAAGGTTTTTCTTTAATAGCAGAACAAAGCACATTCTGTATAATAGTAACTGGTTTCTCACAAATACTGTACTTTTTACTACACACTGACAACCCAAACTTATATTATATATCTATGTATGACATTGTTAAGTATGTCACTAGTTATTCTGTTCTCCTGATATAGCCTACTCTGATTAATCACAAACTGTTTGATTAAGATTTGTTTTCTTTTCTTTTTATAACAGAACTCTGTGTTTCTTTTTAAAATAACTGGCTTCTCACAACTGTTCTTCATCACAACGTTTTCCATCAACCTGAGAGCTATTACTATGAGGAGTTCACTATAAAACAAGACCCTGCAATTTCCCTCCCCTGAGTTACACCAATCACAAGGAAAATAGGTCAACCACTGGCTGAGTTTACGTTCCCTCAAAACTTTGTGTACTACAGTAACAATATTGCATCCAGGTTTTACTTGGCTTTAGTATGCCAGTGTTGTAAAAATGTGACTAGGTCATACCATGAACTTATGTCATAAGAGGTTTCTTGGGAATGAAAGGATAATTAACTCCACAAGGCTTTGGTACAGAAAGTGTTAATGTGTTGGAGGTAATTAACATATATATAGCTGCTTACATTAGTCATATTGCCCTACGGCTCACATAGCCCCTTACCCAGACCTGCTCATTCAACTGCAAACAATGATGACTATTGATGACATTGGCAGTAATCCATCAATGTGTCTGAATACATTATAGAAAATATTGCTCAGTAACGTTCTATGATAGCAGAAAAAGTTGCAAATAAAAGGATTTGTGATTACCACAACCACGGTGTCTTTAAATTAATGTGAAAAAAAAACAAAACAGTGCTGCTGAAATCATGACATGAACAATTAATGAGAAAAGTAATGAAAAACCACAATCTTCTCTTATCTAGAAAACATTCCCTTTTAAAAAGCTGTTGCAATAAAGAAGTGTTGACTGTATAAAGCTATACCAATATGAAGTTGTGCTGAGAAGTAATGATATGCATAGTGACATTTGTCTATGTGGCTGAACTACCTAAGCTGCATAAATTATGCACTGTGTTAAGACTTAATGATCACTGTGGTATGACAGTGGTTTCATTTAGACTCATGCCATGTCACTCCCAAGGTCAGACTGACTCTTTGTGCAGAAGCATACCATAGAAGCTTACCTCATTTTATTCTTAGACACATATATTCATATCTTTTGTTCTGTTTTACACGAAGCCCAAAAAAGGACAAAAAGAAAAAAAAAACCCTGAAATATGCCAGCAGTTGAGTACAGTGACAAATTACTGTCTCGAAATTCAAACAAGTGAAAATATCAAGAAAGACCTAATGAAATGATCCATACTTTGTGATTATCATCATTAAGAAGAATTACAAACTTCACTGTACAAATGCTTTGGAATCGGAAGATCAACAAAATACAAATAAGATTTTAAACCTGAATTATCAAGAACTGCTACAAAAATGAATGTTAATTTTGGCCATATTATTTTTCAATAGCATAGTTTTGCTACTGCTTATACTGATACAGCATCCTATAATGGTATTGGGTTTTTAAGGAGCTGTATATGTCATTATATCACATACTGTTCAGCGAACTTCTGGTCTGAACAAGGTATAGTCTATACTTCACATCTATTTTCATAACACTATGTGATATTTTTACTGACAACTAAGCAAACAAAGAAAGTATAACACCACCAAGATCCACATAATGCTAAACTGTCATTGCTTATTTAGTGTCAGACTATATGTTCACTGTGTTTACACAGTGCAAGTATGTTATGTACTGTAAATATGACCATAGAACACACTGAAGTTAAACAACGTGATAGACAGAAATCAGGCATCTCGGCTAACATGCTGTAGTTTGATTTGACATTTCAGAACTTGCATATATAAACAATGGGATTCCTCACCATTGTAAGAATTACAGTAACGCATCGGTGCTGAATGTATCCTCAACATGCAGAGTTACTGTAATTTTTACAATGGATGATGTATTGGTAATGCCTAAGTTCTCAAATATCCAGTCCACACCATCTGTTCCATCATGTATCATGAAACAAAACTGCAGTGTTAGTGCATGAGTCATTCTTTAATGTCTGTCATAAATGACACGATCACAAGTGCATGGGTATTTGACACAAATGTGATTAGGACTGGTTACTCACTGGAAAGTTAGCACTGCGTACAATAAAAGCATCAATTCTTAGTCGTCATCTTGTCATCATAGGTTACAAGCATTCTATGTTCATTTGATATAGGCCTAATTCTGTGATCTCCCAAAATGCATGTGAGTTTGGGTTAGGGAGTAAGGAGTTAGGAATAAGAGTAGTGAAGAGAAAGGGTGCCTAGATACTATCCAAGAATTTTCCCAAATGTGTTTCCTTTTCTCTAACCCTGGCCTTAACTCTAACAAAAGCACACCATAGGAGAATCGCAGGTTCTACCAACTGAACACATGCAAGATTGAGGTGACGATGTGTTGATATGGGAATCTCTTGCATGAGGTGCATCTATAATTTTTGTCATGACGCATCTCTGTACCATACACTCGAGATGTCCTTTATCTCATACATTCACAGCTCACTTCACCACCTGACATGAGTCACAGCAACTGTATTCCACTCATATAATAGTTTTGAATGGTTCTCCACAAATGATCCATGAGCCATTCTGTGGTGCTTTCTACCACTTGACAATCCCACTACACTCCTACCATCATAACGTTGAATTATCTATACCTTTTCATAACTGATAGCTTTAGTGTACAACCCTATACAATACTATATCTAGCAAAGTACAAAGAAGCAGACACTTGGTTCTTTCACTGTGATTATGCTCTACATAATAAACACAAACCACAATAATATTATGCCCTTCATCACACCTGATCTCCCATCTTACTGTTCTGAAGTTAAAGAAAATGTGAAGACCACCTTGGTCCACTAAGTCCACATTAAGTCACCTCTATGTAATCGCAATCAGTATAACTGCAACTTCTGCTTAATCACAACATTTTCACATACCAAAATGCTATATTTCTACATAAATGTCAGTGGTTAATTACAGCTCCTTTTAATCACAACTCTTTCCATTATCCCAAGAAGTTGCGTATAAGTGGAGTCGACAGTATGTCAATGATAACAGTTCATACAATTGAATCTTACAAATCTGATTCCAAGGGAGAAGTTTAAAGTTTTGATTTTTGAGAAGTTCAAGCTGATGGGCTAAGTTTCATACACAAAACAACACTCAGAAGCAGAGCATTATCAAAAACATGTGAGTTTTTTTCTTGCAGGAGTTTTGCAGTTGTGAGGGCCTAATTTAGTTTTAAAAGCAACATTTATAACATGGTAAGCGCTGCTTCATCACAATCCAGATGACTGCAATTGTAACTTAACTGCACTATATACCACAGAACAACATATCTTTATATAACTGTCACTGAATATTCACAACTTATATCAATCACAACTTTATCCATGTTCCCGAGGAGTTGCAATTAAGCAGAGCCATTTGTATGTAGCATATAACAATTAACTGTAGCCATGCAATAAGATGAGCACTGTATGCTAACATGTCTCAGAACAGCTACACTGGACTGTGACTATGGCTTCACAATCAGGCAAAAAGCATACACAGCTGGACCCTGAAAAACCACTCATCTATCAGATCTGTGTTACAAGAGGGATGTATTAGTCAGAGTGCTTTATTAAGGAACAAGAAAATCCAGTCTACTAAAAGGGGGGTGTACTGTGGAGGAGTGTGTGTTAACTCATTGAAATCAAAAGACTTGTATACATGTCCTTTCCTGCGCACAGGTTGAAGACTGACAGCTTACTATGATGTTATCTACCATGTCTCTGAGTACTAATAATGTAATAAGACGTCCAGCATATTGACTCGGCCAGTCCAACTCTCTCATGCTTTATGCCCTGGACTATTCTTGGTACTTGTATATTTTAAGTATGATAATTCTATGTCACTGGAAAACCGACCGGTCTTCAATAAGTCAAGTCATGATTATCTAAAGTGAGGATTCACTATATGTAGTGTATCACATGAGATCAAATTAAATGCAGTTGAGCAAAGGGGAAAACACTCCATGATGCTGGGCTGACAAAAGTCGCAGTGGACAATGCTGGGCCCTGACTGTCTCTAAAGTAACAGAAAAAAGTAGAGCTTGTGTAAGGATGTGTCCAGTGAAAGATATCCATGTCAATGACATATTGAGCAAAAACAAAATGTGAACACAGCAGCTAATCACTGAAGTTGACTGGCAGCTCAAGATATCCTAGTTTCCACTTGTAACTTGAAATATCAAATATAAAGTTCAGGGTCAAGGCAATTATAAAATATGACATGTGAGGACGGTGTGACTACATGCATGTAAAATTAGCAGCATTTTCCGACCATACCTAGCTACTGGAACCCTACATACTGAAGTATCATTCAGCAAAGATCATCCACGTTTTAGAATAAAAGATACTCCTTCACAACAAAAGTCAAATTGATCACAGTTTACATCTAACACTGTACACTATATTCAGATCACAATGGTTGATAGTGACGCAGTACTACTTAATGACAAAGTCACAATACTGTCTGAACGAATTTATCAGGCATCACTGATTAGGCAAGTGATACTGCAGGGAGGTCAATCAAAGGTAATCTCAAACAGGCCTGTAACGGAATATGTCCTGTTGTGCTATCTTTACTTCCAGTCGTTCAAATAAAAAATACAACATGTGACATAAAAAAATGCCTTGTTGTGGAGATATTTATAAAAAATTGTCCTAACAGGTCATGGCTCATGATCACAGAGTTTCAACAAGTTCAGTATTCAAAATTCTGGAGTATGCATTTTGATTAAGACCTAATTTAAAAAATAATCTGGTTGATGCAGGCTCAGAAACGCTAGTTTCTACCAATCACTTGGCTGATATCCTTTCATACCTAGACACAGCTTCTGTGGATTTTCCCATTTAAAACAGTGGAGAGAAATGAGAGAGAAAAAGAGTGACAGAAAGAGAGAAATAATAGACTGGAAGTAATAAACTTCCTGCTATCTGCTGATGCTATTTTTTTTTCATCAATGACAAGGACCAGAATTCAGAAAGAAATCTTGCATGATGTATATGATGAGCAGTTTGGCAGGACAATACTTAAGGAAAGCTAATGACTTACCATAAATTTCTCTGTATTCATCAAACCATAGTCATGCTTAATGAAGGTGATGTACTATTTTTGGTAAAATATGTTCTCATTTGACTTCTCTACTGCTTTCAAGCAAAGATAAACCTACTGTCATTGTTTAATGTTATCAACACTGACATGTATCAGTATTTCCAACATGAAGCAGACATCATACTTCAAAAGCATAACAATCATTGTCACTGTATATTTCAATCTGATACTGCATATTTACAAACACTCACTCAAAACAAAATATATGCTCTCATAAAATAAATCAACAACACTCTAAGCAACTAAAGCAACTGCCGTTATTATGGGGCATTGTAATAACGTCTACCTAATGTTGAGACGAATTTATTGGTACAATATACTGTATACTGGGACTGAAATACAGTAGGACCTTACACAGGTGGAATTCCATGGGATCTATTCATAATTTAAAGTTCATGAAATGGTAGAGTTAGTGAGTACAATTTTGTAAAGAAAGCAAGAGAGTGAGGACTGATGAATTACAGTGAGTTTGCAGATTTTCCAATTTCATGAGGTTGGAAGTTGTTAAATCCTACTTTTCATATATATATACTGACTGACCTATAAAATAAAACAAAAAACAAACAAAGTAAAATATAAAGAGCTCAATATACTGTACTTCTGAACACAGAAGCATACTTGTTGACTACTAAGTAATGTTTTCTTACTAGACTCTTACAGACTTTAAACAGCAGCTAAATAGGCAAAAGAAAAAACTAGCCACCAGCTAAATTTGATAAATGTTAACCTGTGTGATTCTGCAACACTGACAGATGTCCTCAGCATCAAGAGGTGGCACACATTATTCTTCCTTCTAGTCATCATGTTTAGCATGCAGTGATGCAGTGCTGTTTCTGATCAAGCATGGATAAAATAATATATACCCACAGTATCATGTCCGTATGACATTAGTATGAACAGTATTCAGATATTACAATACTTACCAATTTTGGAAAAGAATGAATCCAATGATAAAAATGACACGTGTGTTTTAAAACTATGCAAATGTAAATCACAATTTGAATAACCCTTATTTTTTTTCTAGGGAAAATAGGTTGTGATGAAAAATCTGTACACCCAGTCCAAAAAATAATGTCAAGTAACCACTCAAGAACTCCTACTTCAATCCGTAGCACTTTCACATCCTAGTATTTCACACTCAGATGATCATAAATGTATGAGGATGAGTTAATTCAGGACACACTAAAAGACACTGTGATGAGCACTATGGTGTTAGCAGTGAACAGTGCTGTGAACATAACTGTAATTACCACGGTGAAAACCAAACATGGACGCATACTGACATGGCGTGGTCTTAGCGTTAAGCCCTGTAATGACTGCATTGATGAGGTTCTGCTCCTGGGCATCACACTGTCTCACTGATCACCAACCTTGGATGACCAAGCTCATTTAGGAAGGAGATTGTCATTTCAGATACAGTGCACTCCACTTAATCGCAACTCATTGGGAGCATGGTAAAAGTTGTGATTACAAGGAATTGTGATTATCCAGAGACTTTTATGTAGAAATCTTGAGTTTTTATTTAAAAAAACCCGTATATCCACATCAAAATAGTGGGATATATGTTTTTTTTAAAAAAAAAACACTCCATAAATACATCATTTTGTCATGTGGAAAATTTTGTGATTTAGTGGAGGTTGCAATTAACCAGACTGCAATCAAGCTGTTGAACTGTATTTATCAGTAACTGTCATCTCTGCATATGACTGGCTTCAGAAATTGTATGAGAGGCACTTGTATAGTTTGGGTAATGGAACAGCCAGAGAAAGTCATGTACCCTCCACAGGTGCTCAACCCGGGGAGCCAGTTTTGTATTATAATAATAATGGCCATCTTAATGAAAGCCATAATAAAGATGTGAGGGTGTATGTGAGTTATAATAAATGAGAAAGGATTTCCATGCAACATTTTTGGTGCTATACTAAAAAGTAGGTCATTAAATAGCTCAGATACTTACAGAGAAGTTCAGGATCTGTCATGAATTACTAGCCCACAGACATCATTAAACTTGACTTACAGAAACTGCAGTTCATGAATTGGAGAGTTGTTTTTATGTCAAGCTGACATTTTGACATTGGGTCAGCATAAAATGGGGGCTGAGGGAAGGAAGGTGAGAGATAAAGGGAGGGGAGGGGGAAGAGGGAGTTGAAAGAGGAGAGGAATAGGGAAAGTGGGAGAACGGGGGGGAGTGAGGTAAGAGGGGAGAGATCGCCAGTGAATTCAAAACTTCTCCAGAATGCACAGGGGAATAATCTCCTTCCTGCTAGTATTGTTCATATAGTCTTACACACTGCTCTAGCTAATCCACCTTCATGGCCATGTGCACTGTTGGTCTGCGTTCCAGCATGTGAGGAGCCTTAGTCATGTGTTTCATTCTCTACCTTACCCACGTTTTCTTTGTAGCTTTATATGAATAGTGTTTGCAGCTAATAAATCATGATTCTGTCCACAGTAAAGAACAGCACAGCTCTTCTTATACACTCCCTTAAATATAATATGTTATTACATATGGTATCAGTGGTTGAGCACCTCGAAATGCAACCAGCTTAAGATAAAGAGTAAATTTATTATTTTGCTTTTAAGAAGAATACCTTAATAACTAGTCAGTTGCATCCAATGCCTTAACGGCTATATCATCAGATCCAGTGAAGAATCAGGAGCTCAAAAAGAGAAAGCATGGTGAGAAAGCATAGTGATAAGGGAATGCAAAAAGGAGAAAATGGAAGACCCAGGAGCTTGGGTAATGAAGGGTCAGAATAATGACTGAAAGAAAAAAGAAAAAGAAAAAACTACTGGTCTGGGGCAGTACCCCAATGAGGGCCCAAAGGGAGAAGACCCTGGAAAATATGACATTTTGACAATTTCTGAGGAAAATGATGCCTTTCCTGAGCACCAGATCACAGATTTAGAATCATATGATTCACTCAAATGATATGGGAAGGGGGAGAAAGGCAAATAAAATTCAGAAATAAAACTCAGCTGTAAAAGGGTAGCCATAAATCCATAATAATCAATGCAGCTGACAGCCTATTGCCAATGGCACAAAGTATTTGGCCTAGTGTTGTCAGCCAGCATAACCAGTTTGTTGAGATCTCCACAGAAATCATAAAATCTGCAGATTTGATGCCAGGGTAATACAAAAAAAAAAAAAAAAC
>JAWQUT010000045.1:2684356-2713739 GCA_033807755.1 Ellobium chinense | reverse complement strand
ACCCACCCATCTATATGTCAGCCAGTCACCACTTTAAACCAATATTCAAAATTGGCTCAACTCAGTTGTCTACAAGTGAATTACTGTTACTAGGACTTATTTTTTTCTTCCTCTTTGGTTCAAGCAGCTTAGAAACGCACACCCCTAACTGGAACTTGTGCTTACTGATACAACCCTCACCCCCTTTTCCTACCCCTACTTGTAACTCGAGAGCTAATCTCCATTCAGCAGCTGTCGAGACATTAGTGTCAGTTGTGGTGAATTCCTCATTCTAATGTTCGTTGAGATAGGTGCATCAAGTATGAGTCTCATTCAGAATTTCTAAACAGATACAGATTGTATGACTTTATGAAAGGGAAAGTGGAAGACTTAAAGAGGAGAAGTTGACCGACCTAGTCTAGTTTGAGACAAGACGTAGGCTACGTTGAGACAGAATCAGTCGCTGAGGAAAAGAAGAAGCCTGGTTAAATAGCTAAAAGAATATTGAGGTTGCCGCGTAGCCTATTTTCTCCCACATTTCTGACTGGTTGATGTTGTTTCATCGGCTTTTAAATTCTATCCACTATCTATCTGTGGGTTAAGACCTTGGCTTACTCACCCGTCAGCTGGGACATTTATTTATGTTTTGATAGGCCTTCTCGTGTCTTGTGACTGAAGAACTCTCCACTATTGTTCTAGCTTCGTCTTTATAGTATTTCGTTAGAATCGATATTTAAACACTGACCATTACTGTTATTCTTGCATTGAATGTGAATGCAATCAGCAAAACTTTCGGCTTGAGCTCTGCAAGTTCATCAGTCACAACAGCAAAAGTCTTCTTATTGTACAACGATTGGCAGTAGACTTTAGTTGGCATCCTCCCATATTAGGCTTAAAACTTTGAGAGAGAGAGAGAGAGAGAGAGAGAGAGAGAGAGAGAGAGAGAGAGAGAGAAGGAGATTCTCAATCATTAAATTAAATTTCACTGAGGAGGTCACTCTGTGGAGGGCATAATCTCCAGGCTGAACATTTCTCTACACAGAAATGGAGATCCGTGCAGAACATAACAATTACTTATTATATAGATCTATATAGTTTCAGAAATTAATCAAATGAAAAAGTCCTAGCGGAAGCCCTATTTCAAAACAAAAGTAATCACTCTGAATATAAAACTTTAATTTCACATCGAAAGAGTTAAGGTCTGGGGCTTCACTGTACCTGTCAGTGGTCTGCTGTCACACTGTTGTGCGATTGAGCTGTGAGTTTAATCAAACCCTAGAAACAGTATATTAGGGGGAAAAAATTTCGTCTCAGATAAGGTGCCATCTGTGTTCTCAAGTTACAGGAACGCCCTGCTCTTTCGTCTCTGTGTTTTCCTCCTTTTCTTAATTTTCGTTAAAGAGAACTTTATGTCTTAGAGAAGGTAGAAGTCAGAATTTCTCCCTCCCTCTTCGCCCCTCCCCCCTCGGCTCAGGAGCTTCTAACCACAAGCTTGATATCAGTCTAACTGTTATACTAGATAGGTACAGCTACTACTTTATCTATACAAAAATATACAGTTGCCAACAGTAACTGTTGACCGAGATATTTACCGGCAGTTTAGTCGACTGGAGGTGACACTGTGTACGTTCTACGTAACAATACCCATGTTTTCCCGATACAAAGTACTTCTCCGAAGTTGGATTATTTTGTACTGACGTGTAAACAAACCATGACAGTGCAATTCACTCCGGCTTCGGGAAATCCTGAGAAAATGATAAATGATCTGCCGAGAAAAGAAGCTTTCCCATAGTCCATAAGTTACTTTTCCAAGGTTTGCACGATGAACTTTATTGAATACAACTTTGCTTTGCAAGTTTTCCCGTTTGTCCTTTACAAATCTCAAGCCACTGCGGAGCTCACACGTTGCCTACTAGGCTACGTAAGAGTTCATTACGATTACACGATACCCATTAGCAATATTTCTGAGAAAGTTTGGACAGTGACGATGCACAAATTCAGGACTTTATAGGAATGATTCAGGGGGTTCAGGTACCCAATATATGGTGATTATTCTGAGAAGAGCAAAACCAAAAGCCAGTTTGCTGAGTGTAAAGCTTGTAGCTTGTTACATAGCATAATTCTTCATCTCTCTGTCACTACATCTACAAGACCAGTTCCAAGGCTAATCTCATAAATCATACTGTGAATCAGTGCAAGTGTTATACAGCATACAGATGTCCATTGGAGGTATGAGATAACTTTCATATGTGCCCCCCACCTGGAACACAAAAACCAATTCACACATTCCATTTTTCTTAGCCTGCAAATCTTAATCCATTTCTTGTATTAGACTGTGACAAATTTGAATTACCCATACAGTTCATTTAGTGTTTAAAATGGATACTTCAGTATCCCAGTTGACAGATCCACGCAAATACTAGTTTTCTTGTCACTATGAAGTTTTGATTTTATATGTGCATTTGGAATAGTTGACTAAAAAAAACATGGATATGGAAAAAGTATTCAACTGATGCTCCTGTTAAGTGAACATTAGGATTTGGGACTTGCCTTAATTGATGCTCCTGTTTTGATGGGCGTTGGGGTAAGGGTTACATCACTAGGCATAAGTTCTGGTTCTTAATTTATTATGAACAAATAGTGCTAATTATAATCAGTGGACAGTTTGCTCATTATGAAAGATCTTGTCAAAATTGTCTCATTAGTACCTGGAGCATGAGCTGAGAGGAAGTGGCGATGAATTACCAAGCTGAAGACATGGGTTTAGTATCATGGATTTTCATTTCTTTTGAAAAGCGAGAGTGTATATCATATTGGTGTTTTTCCAGGCCTGTAAATGTAAAGGTTGGTTGCAGTGTGGCAGACTTCTAACTTTAGTGCTTCTTGGGGCAAGGACATAGTGAGCTCTTGTCTCTACTTATCAGTACTGAGACAGTGGCTGATTAGGCAGAGATATTTGTTCAGATATTTGCATAAACCTTCCCTGCTTTCCATACTGGGCATTTTGAAAGGGCTCCATATCTGATGATCAGCAGCCAGATAAACATGTATGTTTTATTAGTACTATAAATCCACATAATACTCACACACAGGACAAAGTAAACTATGTGAAAAAAAGACTTCCATTATATGGACAGATCTCATAATTTCACTGCTTGGGCTCTGAATTGAATAAGGTCAGTTAAACCCAGTAAGCATTCACTGCATGCTCTCTAAATACTGTAGTAACATTGAAATATTGAATAAGAGATTAACTAATTAATATGCTCATCTCAAGTGATTTGCTTATTTCCTGACCCTCCTGGGTTGTGCAGTGTGCATTTAGTTTCACATCAGATGCATCTTAACACTGTAGGGCACAGCAATTTTTGCAACTGGAGTTTCAGTTGCCTTTCTATAATAATATAGTTGCAGACAGTATGATTTTTGATACTTATCTGTAGGAGATAGGCACAAGTAGCAATCACAAGGCAACAGTGTGTTAATCACAACCCCTGCTAGTGATCCACCAGTTGGCGGGTTTGGGCCAAATCAAATCTCAGTGTATAGGTGATGTTGTGCCTGTATTTTGTTTTACTTGTTCACATTCATGCTGAAATGAAAAGCAGCCACAGATGCCTAGCCTTTTCCTTTAGAATCACTACTGATGTGCAGAGTGTATTTTTAAAAGTAAGAAAATGGCATATTTATGACAAGACAGATGTATCTGAAAAGAGGCTTACACCCTTTGTGTTCTTTGATTAAAGTTTCATAACTTATTACACACCAACTTTCAGAAAAATTGCTTATCATTAATTGATTCCTCATTTTTGTTTCAAAAGAAGGGTTATGGATCAGGAAGGTGGGGAAGGGGAATAGGGAAGGGTTCCCTCTTATTTCTCTGCCATGGCTAACTTACTGTTACCTTACATTGCAGCTGCCTGTGACAGCTGAGGTGACAATACTTTATCTTGATACCAGTCTGTGACAACAATACCAGTAGGGGAAATTACATATGATGTAGTTATTGACAGTTCTGCTATATATTATATTCATTGCAATGGTTTATCCTTGAAGTGAACACTGAATGCCCACTATTGACTAATGCTATATCCCCTGACAAGGAATGCATTAGATGTTATTGCAGCTAGGTGTGAAAAGTAATTATTAACTACTTGATGAGAGTATTGATTATAGGAATAGTGATGGAAACAGATGGAAATTCAGTATATAAACATTTTATTTAGGTGGGAACAATGTAAAACATAACTTTGTCATTATAGTTGTTATGTATATGAATCCTGTATTACATCTGATATTGGTTATTTCTCACTTTTGAGCATCAAACTTCAAGTAGTTCCTATAGTATAATTGCGCTGCTAAAGTGTACACAAGATTCAGTGCAAAAAGAGATGAGCCTAAATGATAAACTAATATAAAATAATAAAGCCATCCTCTTTTTTCGGGTTGTATGAGGTGCAGCTGTACTGTTGTCATAAACAGCCTGAGATGTGGGTCATATTATTAATCCTCCCCAAAACACACCTCACAACTGCAGATTATATAGCAAATAATAGGTCAGCAACTGGTTCTGTGACTGCTTCCTGCCTCTCTATATATCAGTATTATATCAGTGTGGATAATGACAAGATGTAAATGAGTAGGGTTTACTGGTTTTAGTTTTACCCTGGGCTCTTTGTTTACCTCTGACCTACAAATGGAAGGGTACAGACAGAGAGTTAATTTATGAGGTTGAATATCTGCACACAGCATTTTGGGCCTTTTGATGTGCAGTTGAGTACTTATATAGGTAACAGTAATAAATGATACATTAATTTGTTAAAATATATATTTGCCATATCACAATGTAACAGTACTTAAGAATGATGCACTGATTTATTACTTGGACAAAATGTACTGTGAAGTACTCTAAGGAGCTCTAGCAAGTGATCCAGGCTGAAATTATTCTCATGTGAAAGCATGTTATAACTCTTGCAACTCTATACCTTCAGCACAAGGAGAGCATTTGGCCATGTCAGCTGATTACATCATGTTATAGCCCCACTGTGATTGTTGACTGCTTTGCTACCAACCAAGCTAGGCCAGCCTGCAGTGGTCTAGATTTGGCAGGGAGTGTCAAGTTAAACTGTATAGAACAACCAGAATTGGCTCCAGCACCACAAAGGTTAATGCAGACTGGTTAGACAGAGAACTCTATTCCATAAAAAATCTGTAGATTGTTCTGAAAATTTTAATAATGAGACATTTGATTTTTTCTTGAAAGTATTGATGTTTTATTTATTGCCATTCATTTTCTTACAAGCAGGTCCCCTAGCTGCAGAGCACACCTAGAAAGGCCAGTTTGTCAGTTGATAGTACCAACAAGTGTACATCCCACAGATTAACACCTCAACTTTTGATCTTGAGCTGGATTTGGGCTCAAGTTCCTTAAATATGACTGATCTTAGAACCAGACTGACAGAGGAGGGCAAACCAAGAATGTCCCAAAACCAGTCTTCAGACGGTCTTCAGAATGCACCCGATTACACAGAGTACAATATTGTTAACAATAAGTCTGCACCCTTAAAAAATCACCTGCCTGGTTCAGTCAAGACAGATGATGATGATGATGAGGATATGGATGATGGATCCGAATATCCGACCATACGGATCATGGGATACAGCATCAACAAAGTGGTGCTGGTGACACATTTTGACATCTTCTTGTATTCCTGTGGATTTTGGATTCAAAATGCTGTCTTCCCTGTGAGTATTATCAGTGCTAGGTTGTATAGTAGTTCTTTATGAATTTGATTTACGCAATCAGTCCAAAATTGCTATTTAGTCGAATATATTGAAGTTCCTTCATAAACTACAAAGTGTGATGGAAAAGGACATACAATGAATTGATCAAACAAGGTTTTTATTCTTTTTTTGGTGGTGGTTGTGATGATTGGGGAGAGGGGGGGAGGGGGGTGAGTGAGTACGTTCTTACACTAGCAGTATGGAGATTGGTTTTTGGCAAAATGATGTTTAGTCACATTAAGGAACGAGGAAGAAAGAGTGCAGAAAAACTTTTGCTGAGAAAATAGGTAAACATTTCCTGTACCTTATGTACTGAATTTATGTTAATGGCCTAGAGCCTGAAAAAGACCTTGAATTGAATGAAGTATTTTCAGACGGGTCAGTTACACCACGTGATCTAGGGATTGCTAGGATATTTTGATAAATGACGAGTAATCATACATGAGCGGAGCATGTAAACAAACCAACGTGTGAGCAAGATTTCCTAGGTCACATGATGGAGCTGAAAATACCTAATTGAATCTACTTCATTTTCAATAATTAACTCACTGAAGACTGGCCTGTTTACAAATGACATGAGACTGTCATTCTAAAACTATACGGAATAATAGTCTACAGCATTAAGAATGAGAGATTTGGATTGGCCTAGTAAATGTGTAGGATATCCTTATTACATAATTAGGACTCGGCCTGATGCCAGGTAAATGACATCATAGCATGCTGTTAGTGTTAGTCCTTAGGCGGTGCGCAGAAGAGGATGTGTTTCCATGTTTTCAGTCCTCAGTGAGTTGAAAACTTTTCACATAGCTAGAATGTGAATAGAAATGATACCTGTCATATCTGATGTCTTTCAGTTAGATCCTTTTGAACTGAACTGTCCCAACCACAGTGTATGATGGATTTCTTCACTTGAGTTTGACATCATATGTGGCTATTGTTCTATTTGTCCTCAGTATTTGTCGAAAGAGCTTGGTGCTGATCCTGTCCTCTTTGGATACCTACAAACTACATTTGCCTTGGTGCAGTTGGCTGGGGGACCACTTTTTGGCCGCTTTGGGGATCTGTTTGGGAGTCGGTTGGCCATGATTTTGGCCTTCATGGCTGCAGCCATGTCCTATTTTCTCCTGGCTATATCTACATCAATCCCACTGCTGTTCTTATCAAGGCTTCCATCAGTCTTCATGCACGCCATGCAAGGTAGGAACAGCCAAAGACACAATCAGAGAATGTACAGAATAGGCCTATGCATAATCAGTCATGATAGTGTTTAACTTTTTAGGTGAGCATACAGTCTCAGTTTGATTGCATTTTGACTGACCGATTGTGGTGTCAGATAGTAGGTCATGCCTTGAATATAGCAGAATTCAGATCTTTGCAGATCTTATTGAGTCAAATTATGTTAAGAACAAGCACATCCATTTCTCAACAATGAAAGCCAGGCAAAAGTATTTTCCACTAGAGAGCCAAAAGAACCAAACCTCCTGAGACTAATTATACAAGAATCCGGTCATGATATGGCCTCAGGATAAACGTCAGAAACAGATTACACTTGAGTGTTTATCATGTCATAATTGACTGTGACCAAACTTTGGTGATGGCAAAATGACACAGAAGAAAATATTTCCCAGTTTTTAAATTGATAATGTTGACCATGCAATTGAATAACCAGTTTCTTGCCTATAATAAAAATATAGGCCTTGTACAGTAGTATAAGGAGATTCTGAACATGTTATCCAGTGTGACAATCTTAATGTGTTAACATTATAATACACTAAAATCCACTGATACAACACTTCAGATGTGGTAACACCTTATCTTTTAATAACATCATAAAGTCTTAAAAGTGTTTAGAAAGGATAGGCTCCATATTTTGATTTTGTTTAGAAAGACCATGGTGTTTGCCATGTAGTCTCTTGTGTTAGAAAAAAGATGATATGGTTTAATTATGAAATGAAATAACTGAAGGGTATTCTCTCACCTTCCTTCTTCAGGGGGACAAATGATTGTTACTGATGTATGCAGCTCCAAGAAACGTGCAGATGCTTTGGGCAAGCTGGGGATCTCCTATGGAATAGGAATGGTGGTAGGACCAGTGGTAGGAGGATGGATAGCTAAACTTTTTAGGTGAGCATGCAGCCTCGGATTTATCACATTTCCTAATCCAATACACTACATTTCCTAATTCAATACATATTTTTTTCAAATTTTTGCTGTTAATTTGCTATGGTTGCCTGAAGTGATTGACACATCATAAATCACATGTTTATCTATTAGTGTTCATTTTGTGTGTAGTGTTTAGTGTTATCTTGTCCTGGAGAAGAACTGAAGTTCAGTTGTGGTAGAAAAATTTTACATATTTGAGAAAAATTTTACATATTTGAAAACCGGGCCTGCCGATAATTTCCCCACATGTATAAATAAATACATTTCAATATTGCTCAAAAATAAGGTACAGAAGATACTATTGTGACAGACAGCATCATGGAACTAGAGAATATATGACAGAGAATCTGATGATAATAACCAATGATATACTGTCTATCTAGATACAGAAAGTGCAGAATCTAGTTGTGTGCATTTTGTTGCATGTCATTAGAGCAAGAAATGTTATCAAGATATTTGCCCATCAACTGCTGCTATTTACAGAATAAGAAAATTGTCTCCTGGGGTATATTACTGAAACTAAGTTTGTTGCTGCCCAGACTCTACACAATTTTTTTAAAAAAGATATAAAAGAATTTAATAAAGTGTTAATAAATCAGTGTTTCGATTGCCTGGACTTCTTAGGACAGATCTAGTGTATATTGTAATCATATTTAAGAAAGTTTGATTACTTTTAGCGCTTGACAAAGCTTTTTTTATTTTTCCCTTTCCTCCACAGTCTTGAAAAGGCTGCCGCAATGTCATGTCTACTCTCCATATTTAGCATATTCGTAACATACCTGTATGTGCCGTCCATCAAGAAAACCAGTTCATCAGGTAAAGTTCTTAGGGGCAGATATGAAGTAATGCAAGAGTCTGATATAAGTTTTAAGATTTTTTTTTCTTCATCCCCCAGTTTGTTATCCTGGCTGGGAATGGGATGGCATTATTCTAGTGTCACTGATCTGGGCACCGTTATCATGTCATAATTGTATTGTTTGACATATAAAATATGATTTATAGCTGAAGTTATTTCTGTTGTATTAAAAGGTTGTCTACTCAAATCTCAAAACTTCTTAAATCTAGAATCTGATCTTGTTATCTTTGGTATCAGGTCAATTTTTTTTTTAGGTATGGCCAGGGCTGCCTGGTTGTAATAGAGAGTTACTTTTGCACATTCATGCGCTATCCCCTCTGCCAATCAGAGTACATAAAATTGAGTGGGTGTCAATTTCTTGACTCTGGTTATGAATTTGCTGGACATTTGAGGTGCAATCTCTGTACCACATCATCAGCATAGGCCCTTAGGCCTTAGGAGAGTCCCATGATACTGCCCTTATATCATGTATAAACCTAAATCTTAAAGCATTCTTAAGCTGCCAGACGTTGGCACTGTGTACATCTGACTGTTTGACTGACTTCATGGACAGTATTCCAGGACATTCCCACCTAGAGTTTGGTTTTGGGGGGGTAGAATTAGGATTAGGAATGCAAGTTCTTACACAATGATGATGATAAGGAACTGTCCCAAGTTTTCTTATCTTCCTTAACCCTATCCCTGATCCAAAGCTGAGCTCTAGATGGGAGTGCCCTGGACTATTGCTCACGAAATTTGCCAGAGTTCGGGGTTCAACATGTTCATTACCATGCCGAGTACAAATCCCCTCTTATGTCACTGTACCACAGATAGCTGATAGGAGGTTCTTAATGTTTCAGCATGGAGTATAGCACTGACCCTGAAACTGTATCAATCCACAGATAAAGACCAGAACATATTCAGTATAAAGAAGATCATTCACCTTCTGCATGCACCTGGTGCTTTGTTTCTCATCTGCCTTAAGTTGGCCACAGGTAAAATAAGTAGAATTTAAGACACTGTCGGTTCAGCTTAAATGAAATTTGCCTGAATGTAACTGCTGCTAATTCACAGCATTTTAAAAATAATGGAATGTTGTATTTTCTGTCAGAGTGATTAGATAATTGTGTGTGGTTTCAATTGCCACTTTTTCCCATTCTTTGGAAGAGATGAAAGTATGGTATGTCAACTGCATAAAGATGCTTATCAAAGATGGTGTTGCAAGTTAGTTTATTTTGCCAAGAGTGATTTGAATCACTACAGATATAAATGACTATGTTTCTTGAAATAATTTCGATGATAAAAAGATAGACCACATATATACAGTCGACTCCGCTTAATCGTCCATCCTCTGGATCACGGAAAAAGTGGGCGATTAAGCGGAGAAGCGATTAAGCGGAGAGGATCATTTCGGCCATATTTTTGGTAATGGGGTTAAATTTCTTTGATGTCGTGTTTGATGTCGTGCATTGACACCTTCTCATCGCCAGACTTAGGACAGACTCGAGTTTGACGGTATTGTACCGCACAAAACCTTTGATCTCCGCGGTCTTTCTCATTGGCCACCTCGCAGTAGCCCAGCAGACAATAAGGGGTAGGATAACACGGTTTGGATCGACCGATCATCCACATGACACGTTCTCTGATCTATCCGAAATCCACCAGACATTCTCAATACGATGTTTACGTTCTCGGCCTCTTTGTGACGGTAGGCCTGGGGGGGGGAGTCTATTCAAGGCTTTCGGCGCATTAGCATTATCGGATGGGAGACGGCGGTGATGCGTAGCGTGGGACGAAGGGGGAACAGGTGGGGAGGAAAGGCTTATCACACCTATTTCAGCGTGGGGGCTGTCACTCCTTGTGTGTGTGCCATCCGTCGCACATTTATTCGTTTGAGAACTGTAATCCTTCAACCGCTGATCTATGAATTCACGGGTGCTGAAGAGTGGTGGATTATCTGGAGTGAGAGGCGATTATCCAGTGACTTTTATATACAAAAAAATCGGTTTTCTGGGAAATGAGGCGATTAAACAGAAAAGGAGATTAAGCGGAGTCGACTGTAATAGAAATGCACAGATTATCATTTTGCAGCAACTTGTTACATATGGCCATTGTGCTTCAAAAATGACCTAAGTCAGTTTTTTACTCATTTCCAAAGATATGGGTGGAAGCTAAAAAACGAAAAAAGTTAGCATGTATTTTTGCAACTGCAATTTCGATGGGAAAATGTTGGGGCATTTTAATGTTTTTTACATATCAACATAAGCATTGATCTCATGTAAACAAAATGGTTCCCTTATTCAGAAATGGTTATTGTCTAATTTAGGCCATTTTTGAATCAACAGTGACAATATGGAGGTTGAGGCTGGTAAAGTTCATGTCATTTGAGTTGCTGTCTTTGTGCAGCCTGTCCTGTGTTAATGGAAAGCAAACTAATTGAAACACTAAGAGGTTTCTGTTGTCTGTATGGAATTTTACATTGTACCAAGCTCCTTACTGTCTGTGTTTGCTGGCATCACTTGAGGTATTATCAGGTGATACTGTTTTAAACTTAGAACAAGAGGGCAATCGATGTAACAGAATTTCTTGCTATGCTAGGAATTGTCTACCCTGGCTTTTTTTATTTTTTCATTATTTTTACTTATGAAAAGCCACTACAAATTACACTGTGTAAAGGAGGAGGAGGCCTTGTGTATGTAATTTGAAGTTCTTGTATCATAAATCAAAGAGATTTGAAGATCATACAAGAAAAATTATTTTAAGAGTAACAGGTGCAGAGAGAAATGCATAGTATCTTTTTCTCCTGTGTTGGTAACTCACCTTCTTTTGTCTCGACGCAGGCATCCCTATTGGAATATTTCAGAGCATGTTCAGCATTGTAGCTCTGGATATGTTTGAATTGCCCCCAGAACAAAACAGTTATATCATGTCCTATATTGGGATTATGGCAATGGTATGAATTCTCTTCCTCTCTCTGTCTGTCTCTCCCGCTGTCTGTGTTTGTCCCTCCCACAAGATCATTTCATATAGTTATTTTTATTTCACCATCACCTGTGTTTGACAGTATGGCTCAAGTAGAGGCTAGACTGTGCCAAAAAAAAAAAATTGCCTTGAATGTTTCCCTCTTGTGGCCAGTATATGGCTATTTTGCATATAAGCAGTTTCTCAGATTATTTTGCCATTCAGCTTGTTATGTTATTAAATTAGACACAGAATAGTTCTTTTCCCCAGAAAGGGCTGGATTATCACTTTCTTGCATGCAAATTTTTTAAAATTAGATGCAGATGGTACTACTGTATATTATTACCACAGATCTGGGTAATTTTTAACATTCATCTATCTTACTTTGGGTGAACAGAGGACTTTCAAACTTGTGTGAATGATTAGATATGTAATCTCATCCAGACAGTGTGTGACTGTGCCATCAGTGTGCTCGATTTCGCCGTAATTCAACCCTTTTCCCAACCTTTTTTTTTGTTAAACAATGACTTATGCTCACTCATTTATGGCGAAATCAAGTTCGTCCTGTGGCATACATTATCCAAGTCAATATTGCCAGTCAACATTAGGTTTTCGTTATTTTTTGACTGCATCAAATTATTGTACAATATAAATACTTTGTGTAAATTGTTATTAGGTGAAAAAGCAAAGTTGGCCTAACATTATTTTGGCCCGGAATACATGTTTGATCTCTTGAAATAGCAGGGGGTCATCTCTATTCAAAATGCTATGAGAGGACTGTGATTGAAAGTCATCAGATCTTCCTCACAAAACGTCTCCTATAATGACAATTACTGGCTGTCCGTTCACCCATGAAGTCAGTATATTTGTGTACTGAAATTATTAAATTTCTTATTTCTGCAACAAGTAACTATACAATATTGGATGATCCCAGTCATGTTGAGAGACAGATGTCTAGTGACATAAACCTCATTACAACTGACTGCAAGACACCTAATGCTGTCAGGTCATCATTTCAAATTTTCATTTTCTACCTCTAACAATGTTCACAGATTGTCCAAGGGGTTGGTGTTGGTATTGTTACCAAGAGGTTCGCAGAACTGAATATCTTGTTCTGGTCAGCATGTACTTTGGTTGTCTCATATCTTCTACTGGTGAGTAGAAAAGCTGTGTTCATAATTATAGCAAAACTATTGATTTTTAATGCCTTATCTTAAGAAAAGTATTTTTGCAGAGTAGTGCACTTTGAAATTTTAAACATTTATTTATCAAAAGATAAACTGCTTTAGTTTGATGTGAAAATTAAGTAATGCTTACAGGAAATGTTACTTTGTTAGTATACCATTGGATCTTCATCGAATAGTTAATTTTTCTTTTTGGAGATTAGTCCTTGGATTGTGAAAGCGTCTGTAAACCTTAATTAGATGGGTTCAAATACAAGAGGAGATGCTTGGATATGTTTTAATTTTGCTTAGTGTACATGAATTGAAAAAAATGTCATTGGTTTGTTTTTTTTATGAATGATGTGGGTTTTTTTTTTGGCTTTTTTTGCCCATGTCCTGACTTTATGAATCTGATGATAATCCTTTGGTAATTCTTTTCTTTTGATTACCCTTCCACAGGCTTACGTAACAGCCATCTGGCAGATGTGTCTTGTATTTATCCCGCTGATTAGCGGACTGACCTTTCAGACTGTGGTGACCACAAGTGCACTTACTCATGCTGTCAGTAATGCAGACACTGGTAAGTGACCCACTAATTGCCAGCTTTAGGGACATTATGCAGTCATGATTAAAACTGGGCAACTCAGGACAAAAGATTGAGCCAAACTAGTCTTTTTTTCTGTGGCTCGATAAAGATCAGATACAACTTCTGAGAATGAAATTTGTTATTTTGTGCAGCAGAGTTACAATTTTACCTTATCAGAATTCATCCAGCATCCCAGTGATAAAATCCTTTCAAGTTTTTCAGTTTTATTGGCCAGCACCCTTGTCGGTATCAAATATGTGTAAAAATGTGACATCTGGAAACTAGAAGTTTTTACAAATTCTGAATCCAAATGCTCCATATAGATTAATAAAAGAGCCAAAAAGAGTCTGATATTTTAATTCAGTATCCAAATGTTAACAAGGTTAATAGAAGATTTAAATGAAAATATAAGAAACTAGGCATCATTTCCACCAGAAGATTGATCACATTTTTACCCATTTTTCAGTCTATAGTTGGTAAAATCATGAAAATTATAGACAAATTACAGACTTTTGTCCCTATACTTTTGCATATATACACCTCTTCTTGACTTATGTACCAAATATTACTAGAACTGATTGAAAACTGACAAAGTTTTAGTGATTTTTATCTTTCTTTCCGAGATATTCACATTTAAAGATGAAACTTCCAGTGTTGTGACCCGTAGCATCAGTAAAAGATGAAGCTATTTTGTAAGATCTTCAGGGCACTGTGAAGACTGAAACCACTTGATTTGTATTCAGGGATGGGTTACCTATAGATTTAAATTGCAAAGAACAGTTTTCATTGCAAGGCTGGAAATTGACTGTTTCTTAGGTTCTCAGAAACTGTGCCAGGACTTAACAGATAGGATCAAACTTGCTGGAGCCTCAGAATGAGTGCTTTGACTGAAATCTTGGCTGGGATCAGTCTGTCAAACAAAAACACTGACAACCCTTTTTGTTTCTTTCCTTCTTCCATTTTCTCTCTGCATTTGTCTTCTTGAGCACTTTCTCCTTTATCCTTCATTGTATGAGCATCTGTTTTCGTCTGCTCATTCCCCACTTCAAAAACACTGACAAAGATTCCTCATATTTTGTTTCTTTGTTTTCCACAGGTGCAATGCTTGGCTTGAGTATGGCTGTTCACTCTCTCATCCGATCATTGTCTCCTACCGTTGGGGGCTACATGCTTTCACAGTTTGGCTTCCAGTCCTTTGGCATCCTGGGATTTTTCGCCAGTTTGATTGTTACAGCTGTCCTTTTTGTCAAGAAGCAGAGAGAAAGCAGTTAAACACAAATTACGGAGATTGTGACTGAAGTGAATGAAACAGACAATCGGACAGCTATGAGAACAAGAAAACGCCATCAGGTCACAAGAACAGAGAAAGTGATTATGGTGCCATGTTGCTAACCAGCTGAAAGATACAGCAATTATGGTAACAGAAGGAGAGAGAAAGTGATTAACTGGCATGCACAGGAAATGGAGATTGAATTAGCTACAAAAAAGAGGTGACCATGAAGCTGCATTTGAAGAGAAAGTCCGAGTTGTAAGAAACATACACTATAGCTAAGCTACAACAGAGAAAAAGAGAACATTTAAGCTGTATGAAACATAGAGAAAGTTGTTACACTAGCTATAGAACAAAAAGACAAAGCTTATAAGCTTACTCAAGCACAAAGCTCCTACAGTACAAGGAACAGAGAAGGCTGTTAAGCCTATATATATCTAAAAATCCTGCAAACAGGTTTACATTGAAAGTAAGTGAAAGATTGTGAGAAATGATGTAGAAAAATCAGAGAAGGTACAGATGCTATGGAAAGGAGAAGGAGATCAAATCTCTATGTATCTGCAAAACTTCTTCCTGTTGTCATAAAAACTAAATAAGCCAAGACATAAAGGGACACAAAAACTTTAACACAGGGGAATTTTTGAAAGTAAACCCTTTATGCAATAGATGTAGGCTGCAAGTAAAATACAGGCTTGCATGAACTGGAGAAGTGCTCTTTATCTCTTTATTGAAGTTGCTGTTATTGCTAAAAAAATATTTATATGTTAACATTGTGTCATGTTCGTTTGTTTTGAAATTAAGAGAAGGCTCTGCTTCTGACAGCCAGTTAGATTAGTTATATATTTAGTTATATATGATTAGTGTGATATATGATGTGTCTCCACATACTAAATTATTGTTGAGTTGTTAAGAAAATCCAACCAGTGAATGTGATGCCTAATCATTGCTGGTCCTAGAACACCTGAAAACCTAAAAATCAGTCACTGAAAAGATATACCTGCAGTGTACACGAGGATGGCAGAATGCCAAAACTTTTCGTAAACCCAAAAATCCGGTCGGAAGAAAAAAGGGGCATATTAAAGAACAAACATGTAGATACCATATTGAACGGGTTCCTGTACAGTGATCTTGATGTCTGAAAAGTTTGCTCTTAGCTGCTGCTGCCATTCTTGTATAGGGTGACTCTGCTTAATCACATCTGTATCATTGCAACTTTTGCTTCATCGCAACATTTCCACATACAAACATTTTATATTTCTGTTGATAATTACAACTCTTTTTATTGCATTTTCCCATACTCTCAAGGATTGATGATCAAGCAAATTTGGCTTAATCATCAGTTAATTGTTGTTGCTATTATGAAATAGCAGATGTTTTCTTACATTATTGCAGTGTGTTAGCAACCTTGTTTTAAGATCACAGAGACACTTTCCAGTATAATATCATAAACACTGATAATGCATCAGCTTATTTTGACATTACTGACAAGATACTTTGGTTATGCACTCAACTTACAGAGTAGCAGTTTATTCTCTTTATGGACAGACAATCTATTATGGACCTTTTTATAAGACTGGTCTTTTCACTATGTCTTCCCTTGCACTGATTTGTGCAACCTGCCATCGCATTCATTAGACTGGATTGCTTCCATTAAAAAAAAATTCATCTGGCCTACATTTGATAAAAGTTATCCTTGTTATCCCTCTGGAAACATCTAACAGTCATTCATATGTGGGTAATAGACTACTTTTTAACACTTTGTATACCAGTAGGCAGTGTTGCGTCCAGTTTTATTATGAACATAAGATTAGTAACTTAAAGTAGTCATGTTGCAATTTTGCGCCTGTGCACCCAAGTTTTGGTGCAATTTCCAAAAGGGCCCTGGGGCTGACAGGTCATTAATGAGGCTTTGGTACACAAAGTGTCATTGTTGCATGCAGGGGCACAGAGTCAGTATAATTGTGCAAAAAAATTTCGGTAACCTATTGACTGTCGTAAACCAAAAGCATCAGATGCATTCCCTCCATTAGCAATTCGCAAGATTGTCTTTTTGATGCAGATGGCTTGAGAGTCATATTTGTGTTGCTGTCTCATGTTGCAGATCATCAAAGCATGGCCCAGGCCTGCAGGTGCTTCCTACCTCTTTGTTATACCAAAGATGTTGCGCTCAGATAGTTGCAGGATGAAGCAACTGTCTAGACCTGAGGCAAGCATCATATCCATAGCATAGCATAGAGGCAGAGAGCTCTTATACACCTGTGCCATACTAGCAATAAACTGTTCAAGATCATGTTGTGAAATTTATCAGTTTCCATGCATAAACTGCTGTTTCCCAAAATTTGTGATTTGAACTTAGTTTTCATGTGATTTTCACTTTATATTTTGCACTCTGAAGTTTGAGTCACATTTATGTAAGGATTTTGAAGTACAGTAGATGAGTTTTATTTTATTTGAATATGTTTGATATTGCAAATGCAGAAGGAAAAAGTTCCAAGAGTAAAGAGATATATATAAATCTGAACTGTATACTCAAAAATGTTCATGAGAAAAAGGTAGTGGTTTGTAACCCCAGTGTAGATATTGTTTTTCCAGGACTCAGGCTGGCTATAATTGTCTTTCCATTTTGGCAGTCTTTTCATTCTCATCAGAAATTTGTTTCTTTAGACTTGGCCATTTTGTTTTTGACACAGTTAATAAACCAGGTGGACATCAAGTGGTAAGGCTGAAAGTGGACTGTCTTTATTATATAACATATATAAATATGCTCTGATCCCCCAGAGTAATGGAATCCAGCAAAATCCACCTCACTACTTTATTCATAAACCAAATCTAATTACAGAAGAAAGATATACCCAGTATCATAATTATATTTTTTTGCAATTTTCTTTAATCAGTGTGGACTTGTAGATTTGGCCCTGATATAGAGGCAAAAACCAATTTCAGGTTCTCTCTGACACTTGTTACTTTATGCACAATTTCTAATGAAAATTTACACCATCTTTTTGTTATACTTGTCATTTTGACCTGCTTTCACATTTTCAAATAGTTCATGCATTTTTGAACTTATTGTAATGAATTTTCTCTGATCATCGTTGCATTGGATATAGTTCTTTGCAAAATTTGGCAAATGATTTTCTAAGATTATGCAAACTGTTTTACTGTGATTTTTGTGGGTTCCATTGTTTTTGGTCTGCCCTGTTTATATGACTGTCACTCTAAACTGCCGACAAAATAATGAAGACTCTATTTAATTACAGCTCCACAAGATTTTGGAAAGATTATTCAGCAATGTTTATTTTTGACTTTCATGTGTTTTCTGAAAAAAAAAGTTGCATTTAAACAGAGTATGATAAAGCAGTGTCTTCTGTTTATCTTGAATTACTCTTCAGCATCAACTGTCAAGTTTTCGTAAGCTGTTTGTTGTTTTTGTCACTACAGTCTGTGATTAACTTTACCTGTGATGGACTTTGTGCATCATGTTGTTTGTTCCTGCATTATATATACATTATCACAGGGTACTCTAGCAAGCAAAGCCTGATAACTCAGGGTTTTTTGACAAAACATGCTGTCATGCGGCATTCATACAGTATATATTGTGGCGGAATTTTACAGTAGTCAACATTTTGCTATTTAATTTCATATTGCTGGCATATTATTTTGAAGTCTTTTAAAAAGAAAATAAAACAAGAAATTAGGGTGGAATATTTGACAGAAATCATTATTATTAGGTCCCTCAGATGATCGAACAATCATACGGGCTTCGAGTTGTGTCCTCAGGAAGGGTTTTTCTACTAGAAATGATCTCAAAGACAACACCAAGATGCAGCAGTCCTGCAGTGTAGCTGAGAAAGTAGAAGTAGCTGTAGATGCAGGAATGTGGCATCGGATTAACAATATATTGTAAGAATAAATTTTGAAAAGTAAATATTTTGCCATATATGCATTATATCACATTTTCCTTACCAACTTCATTAAAATATTAAATATCAGATTCCCAGTGCAGTCCCTCTTCTGCCAGTTTTGACTATTTTTGAATTTTGAGAGCACATTTTCAACTGGACTAGTATTCAGGGTTCAGCTTCATGACTTCATTTATGAAATTTGCTGGACTTCCAGGGTTCGCCTGTTGCTAAACGGTTAGCATAAGTCCATGGAGGCGTCCCATGATATTGCCTTTAAGTCATGCATAACCTAAATCTGAACTTCAGATGTAGCTACTTAGACTGTTTGTCGCTGGCATAGTGTATATCTGATTGTTTGATCTGTATCACCTGAAACATTCCAGAACACTTTTGCCCAGAGCTTGGTTTAGGGTTAAGGACAGGACTGGAAAAGAGAAAGCACATGTGAAAGAGTTTGTTGACAATGATAATGTCAAGACACTGTCCCAAGTTTGCTTTTTCCTCCTTAACCCTAACCCTGCTCTTAACTGCAAACCAAACTCCTGGCAGGAGTGTCCTGGAATATTGCTTAAGAAATCTGCCTGACTTCTGAGTTCAACGAGATGTCAGTGCAATGCTGCATGCAAAAATGCAATCCTCTTACAGATACAGTACTCGGTATAATATGTTATATACACTAGACTGAAGTGTACTGGATACCTGTACTACTTCTTTGAGTACAACCTATCTCTGGGAGATGTTGCTGCTTGGATGTTTGCACAAAATGTCTTCCTATACTGAGCCTTCAGCTCTGTTGTCGTTACATCCACATTTACTGATGACCTGCTTTCATCTCCTCGTCCTACTTCTTTCTCTCCATCTGCATTCCAAACCTGTCTTTACTAAAGAGCCCTGTTTCTTGACCTGTCAAAGGTTTTGGACTTTAAGTGTTGTGACTAAATCGTTCACATTTCTTCTCAGCTTTTCATGAACATGTTGATAGCCTTAATAGTCTGTGACAATCCTATGTCAAACTGCCATACTATCCCTATTCATTTTATTATGCTCAACTGATTATTCAGGAAAGGTTCAGATGGTATTTGTTGCACATCAACATATGACAGAGAGAGAGGGAGAGAGAGAGGAGGAGAGAGAGATTTTAAAATGTTATTTTACCTTCATTGCGTATAACGATGAAATTCCATTTAGTCACCCTAGTGATGAACCTATATGAACCTGTGTCCATGGTGATGTTTGAAATTCATTGAGCATCTGTTGATGTGAATGAGTCAGTTGGTGTAGCATTGAGGAGGGGGTGAAAAGAGTAGGTGCAGATACAATCAAACCATAATAATATATAAGATTTTTACTGAGCTGTGCTCATTATTGAGGTCCATCTGAGCAGTGAAATGTGTGGGAGCATGGGAAAACTGAGAGGAAGACGCAAACAGCATAGTGGAGAAATAGGCAAATATTGGGTCATGCAGTTTTAGATTTTTGTATATATTGACAGTCTTTGTCCATTTTTGAATCTGTGGGTGAAGTCTTGTTCACAAATTTAATCTATAAATATAAATTTTTATATAGATTTTGTGAAATGATCCTGAAACTTTATGTGCAATGCCAACTTTAAAGCTTAGTTGGGATTTTGGGGGTGACCTCATTAAAACTGCCATAACTCAGTCGTATTTAAAGATATTTCGAAAATATAAAGCTCTCCATACTCAGCAATAAATTTCTTTCCAATGATGCCAATACCGCATTTGCATAAAATTGCACATGTGCCTGTTTTCCAATGCCACCACACAAATGATAGTCTGTTAATAATTTCCTACCGTGTAGGTGAAATTCATATTATTTACTTAATTTCAAAGTTCCACTCTACATGTGTCCCATTTCCTTCCACAAAAGCATACTTATTATTGAGGTTTGAATGTATTGTATTAGGCTATGTTTGTAAGATTATTATCTGACCTATGGCACAGATATGACTATCTTAAGAAGTATCAGCATAATATCCTGGTAGTCATTTGAATTTTTATTTAGCTTCATATTTTGACAGATAGATTCCCAGCAAATAGACTGTGAAGGTGAGTGAAGCTGGTGGGGTGATATTTTCATGAAGTCTACTTTAGAATGTCTTTACAGTTAAAAGACTTTGACACTGCCGTTGGTAAAACATTATTTTGTAAATGACTGTGTTGATGGATGAGAAAATTTATGGCCTCAACAAGTAAATGCATGAATTTGATAAAGTAAGTACAGTACTGTATATCAGGTTTCAGCATTGTTCCTAATGACATTACACTGAATTTTACTATGATACAGTGTTTCTAAAATATACGAGTAAAAGGCAGGATTCTGAATCAGGCAGGCGTGCACATTTTCAGAAAACTGAAGCGAGGAAAACTTTATCATAATAAAATTTGGTGTAATCATGAAGGGAATTGTTGAAGACTCAGATGTATTCACTTTATACAAATTTATGCATTTCTGAGTGAGGCCACGAACTTACTGACCTACCCTAGCATCTTGTCGGTCATCACATAGGACTGACCATGTATATTTGACATACCGTAGCCTGGCCGGTCTTATGGGAAGACCGACGATATACTTTAAGGGAGATTTAAGTAATGGGCAAGTGAAACTGAATTGTGTGTTTCTTTCAGCGGTGTGGCTCATTGTGGTGAAAGTTAGTGTGCTGTATTTTGATTTTGTTGTCTAGCTTGATACCTGTCACTAAACCGACATAATCTGTCATCAAAGATAGAGGAAAACCATTATATATTTTAAAATGCAATACTGCTGAATGTTTTATAGGTATACTTAAATGTGTTTTTCTCAGAATTGAGGGTTTCTTAAACCAAGTCTTTTTTCTTAATTTTATGGGGTATGTGTAAATTTCAAGACCTCATATATCATATATATTTTCCATCAAATGCTTTTTATGTGGCCAATAGTTTCAGGCAGACCTGTTAATATATACATAACCACTTAGAGGTTTCAATAACCGTTTTTTTTCAATAAATTGTGAATGATATATTCTTACATTCTGGTATTTTTTATTGTTTCATCTTCATAGACCAGCATTTTTCTTTATATCAGATCAAGGTATCTGGACTTCTCTGTAATACTTTGGGGTTTGAAGGGAAATACAAAATGACATTTTCTTCAAGACTTAACAGAATAAACTTGATTTCAAAGAAATACTGAGTATGTGAGTATTTTCTTCAGTGTGTGAAAATATGAAATGTGCGAGACGAGTCTGTTTAAATTTGTGTTAATGATAGAACGAAGTAGCCAAATAACCAGCTTTTCCTGTCACAGGCCAGATCACTCAGCGATATTATCAACTTTCTAAGGAAGACTGCTAGATCAAGTGCCCTTATTGCTTCTACAGTGGAGCCTATCGACAACGGTCATGATTGTAACAGCAACTTGAATGTCTGGTGGATAATCTCAGTTCCCCGTTTTCTCCTCCTCTTTTATTATTTTTGGAATAGCCTTTTTATAACGAGTTTGGAAGAACAGAAATCCTGATGTTACAGCATAACTATCTCGTCCTCTGTCATCGGACAAGTTGTTGTGTGATTATGTTGTTTTTAGGTAGGAGTATGAAAGCATCTTGGTCAGTGTTTAGAGGCTGACCTTCAGGAGCTATCAAGTGTAATATCAATGACTGACAGTGATTGCATATAGCAGCACCAGTTCGAAGTCTGCATACTTACAACACATAAGCCACGAGAATACTGTACATTAGGTGCAAATCATTCAAGGGACAGCCATTAAACAAAACCACGTGACTGTACTGCCCCGCCGTGTTGGTGTGCGTGAGAATGAGACTGCCGATACCTTGGCAGACAGGACATAGATTAGAGGCACGCATGGAAAAGAAACTAAAGGAAGAGGAGAAGATCTGGGACAAGTCTTGCCGTGAGTCATATGAAGGAAATGGTTGTGGTGAGAGGAAGTGGTAGAAGCAGCAGATTCGCTATATTCAACCAGATGTCAACCAGCTCAACTTTCTTGTTTTCTTTGAGGCAGATTATGGCGTAGGGATCGGAATATCTCTACGGGCATGTCCGGAGTGCAGTGATGGTTTTCCAGCTACAACGGTCCAGTTCTGTGCAGTTATGTTTTCAGTCATCACATTTAAAATATGGAACACCTGTGCACGGTTATAAGAGTAACATTTTTGACAGTGTCGACCATTCTGTTATAATGAGAGCCGCTGTATGTTCAGATGATATCTTTCTCTCACTATAATTAATCAGGTACTCATTTTAAAGATGAGGAGAGAAGTGAAGTGGGAGAAACGTGATTGAAATGTCTTCCTGAGAATATATAACTTGATCATGGCAAGATTCAAACACACGAGTCTCGGATTCCCTTGACCACACGCCATTCTTAGTATGAGACAGAGTCAGTGTAAAACATCAGTGGAGCACACAGTGAAAGAATATCAGTAACCCATATATTATGACAGGGGAAGTTTTCTTGTGTTTTGGGTTTTTTTTTGTCACGACAGCTGTCTTGCATACACGGACACACCCACTGCTCTGAAGAGATCGCATTTTTTAGAGATTCATTTTAACAAAATCAGCAAAGCAATTCAGTTAGGCCCTATCTGCCGATCCCGTTGTCGACCAGTCAGAAACTAGAACTTTTAGTAGTGTAAACTGCGAGCTTTGGTACGTATCTTTCGATTTCTGTAACTATTCTTATCCCATTGAAATTCCGGAAGTTTGTGTCTAAGAAGCATTGATGACAAGGCAAATCATCTATGTAACTAGTACTTAGCTTTTAAAGAAAAGACCTCACGAGATATTATCTATAACGTAACCTATTTGGTAATGGAATTACCAGCTTGCTGACTAGGCAGAAGAGAAACGATGAGTAGAGTATAGTTGTTAAAAAATCGTGGAGATAAACTATCTTGGCAGCTGTATGCGTTCACAGACATTCCCCTATTGTAAGAACTCTAAGGAGAATTCCTGTGAATTTAGGTTAGTGAAAAGATTGAAGGTGTGTCGAGTTTCTCCTTGCCTTTCCCCCTTTCCTTCCACAGTATAAAAAAATTGCAGAAGCACTAATTCATGTAGGTTATGTCACTGACCGACGCTCTCTAAAACCATATTGTTTTTGTCCGCGGCAGCCATGGTTATTGACTACATATTGCTAAGTGTTAATCGTTGCATTTCAAAGCGTATAAAATTAGGGAAATAGCTGTCAGTGTTTCTGTATATTTTTTTATTATGTGTGTCTCCTTCCTCCTTGTCCTTTTCTTTCTCATGTCTTGCCATTTCTATTTCGTCATTTTCAACACACTACTGGGAAAAGACAGAAGATAAGCAATTTGGACATCAGGATTGTCTTCCCCGACGCTGTGCTTTCAAACTTGTGGACGCCATTGGTTGTCAAGACATCGCGAAATTACCCCGGGGAATTTAAAACACTTAAAAGGAAGAGTGTTGTTGATTTTTTTTTTCTTTCAGAGTTCGTCTGATGGCTACAATGTTCAAATAAAAAATCACTTTCAAAAATTAGAGTTAACTCGACTCTGTAGAGCGCAGACCTTCGATGAAGCAAAATTGTCATGGACTGGAGGAATGTAAGGGGGCAGGGCAGTCAAACAACCAATAAACATACACACGAAAAAAAAAAAAAAGTAGAATTCCTTTTTTAACTTGTTAGCTCCATATCGCTTTTACATCAAATGTGGCCAGGTCATTTTATTTTTAAAAACATGTAACCAAGTTCGTTGTTTTAATCTGACGGGCACCAAAGCCTATTCATTAATAATTTTTAAGAGGGTCCAACCTTTCTTTGTTAATGAAGTTACTTTATGTCACAGTTAGAATATTATATGCAGTTACAACACTATATTGTTTTAAAAAATACTTCTTGAGATACGCTGTTTTAATCTGATGCCCACCAAAATGTTGTTCATCCAATTCCAGACCAGAAGCAGCCTCACGCTGGCATTGTACAAAGTTTCATTCACGCTGATAACGTTTTAATTTCTGACTGCATATCACATTGTAAACGAGACTAACCTCTGTGAAATACGTCATTAAAAAAACAAATCTTTCGTATACTGTAAGCAGGCTTAACATCATGGCTGGGGCAAATTTCAGGAAGGATTTTTAATGCGTTTGTTTTCCCAAAATCTTAAACATGGAAGTGCTTTGTGAGATAAAGTACGTTCTTTTGTTTTGACACGCGTGTACCAAAATATTAAATCGGTGGTATCCTCTTTGCCTTGAACCTCAAGTTTAACACATTCCTTGCAACCCTGTGGTCCTGCGCAATTCATTTCCCGCATCAAACGCTATTCACAGACTTGAACACTTCACAAATTCGAAATTATGTAAGAGTCCTATGGAGTTTTTGAGGTCCAGCTATGCTTAGATAGACTATGTTTTATGTTGTCACAAAAAACAAACATAAGTGACAACAATGGGCTGATGACATCTTTTGACTTAAACATTCGCCACACCCACAGGATAGGATGTTCATCACAGAAATAAAACTGAGCCCTTTATAATTCTTTTGTCTAACATTGAGCATGTTCTCAGGAACAGTGTCCTATATTCTTTATGAGCTCGGTACATCTTCTCTGAGTTTGTCCAAAACCTTGTCGTAGATCGCGACGATTTCAGGTGCTGGGTAGGGAATCAAAGAGGACGTAAGATCGATCTTCAGAATCATAGGGTTGGTGCTTGTGTATCTGTCCCAGCGCAAATCGGCGCCATTCTCATCCACCGGTGTAGCCATGGGGTTTCCAAACTTGGCGAAGTTGGTCCACATGGTCTGCACTTTCTTTTCCATGGTCCTGTCATCAGCGGACTCAAAAAGGACGTACAGCCCGGCGTTGTCGTGAGCAAAGACTAAGGGGATATCTCCCGTATGCACGACTCCCATCCAGTCCGGAGTGAAACTCTGCAGGTTCAAAGGAGACTTGATCTGGTAGTCAAGCTCATAGAGATAGTGTCCAGTCGCTGCATCAGTATGAGGCAAGGTCTTTTCTATCTCCAAGACTCCACCCGCAGCGAAGAGCATCTCAGTAAGGGCATTAATCAGAGTTGTCCGGAGAGCTATAGGGTTGGAGGTGGTCTCGTTCAAGTACAAATCCTCCACGACTTTTGTCAGATAATCGCGAGTATCATTTTCTACGGAATAGGACTCAAAAATTGTGGCATAGGCATCTCTGAATTCATCCACTGTTATTCCGTCGTTGTCTGGATCGCTGACAACAAAGGAATATTCTCCGGAGTTGTACCCCCTCATGGTAGCTACTTTGTTGAAATTTCCGCTCTCCAACAGCTTTTCCGGGTAGTCGGGCAAGAAACCGAACTTAGTTTCAACTCTGGGCGTCGCAATAATGTCGATGTTCTGTTCCTCTATGATTGTTTTCGTTATATTCATCAAAATCTGTGCATCCACGCCCCTGAGACACGACAGCAGCATAGAGGAGTCGTCATCCGTGCAGGCGACCCTTTCACCAATCATCTTCGTGAAGTCTTGGAGCTTGATCCCCGTGCCAGGTCGCTCCACGGCCCAGACACACAAAGAAAAGCCACTCTGCATGATAGCTCTGTGGAACAAGCCACTTGACAAGGGAGATAAGACATGCAATGAGGTACTAGCGGCTCCAGAACTCTCGCCGAAAATGGTCACCTGATTGGGATCACCTCCAAAAGCCTGAATGTTCTTCTGTACCCACTTGAGCGCTAAGATCTGATCCATCAACCCGAAGTTACCGGGCATGACATCATCTCCGGTCGAAAGGAAGCCGAACGGGCCAATCCTCGAGTTGACTGTCACGACAACCACGTCCATATTCGCGAGAGTAGAGCCATCGTACATGAGTTCCATGCCTGAACCAGCGTGGAAGCCCCCACCGTGGAACCAGACCATGACTGGCATAGAGGCGTTCAGATTTTTGGTGTACACGTTCAGGAACAAACAGTCTTCGGACTCTTCGGGTTGAGCTTCACCAGACTGCATACACTTGGCACTGAAGTTGGTGGCCATCTGCAGACCAGACCAGTCCGGAGCGGGGTCAGCCTCTGCAAAGCGCTTGTCACCTTGAAAAGAACAAATAATAGGTCATTTTCCTCAGATGTAATTAAAGGTAACTCTTGAACCACACTCTGAGCGAAAAGGCTTTCTGCCCGTTTCTGCTGTTTGGTTTGATAAATCGGAGAACAATTTGTGAACATACACTTAACTGCGAAGCTTGTGCTTGAATACAAGCATTTTTCTGGGTATCGTTAAAAAAAAAAAATGGTCTGAAATTTCAAAGTGATGCCAATCAAATAATAGGCCTACTATCAGGAACGTCTTGAAATTTAACACAAAGTAAGAACAAAATACCTCTTGCGGATGTTACCGTTTTCAGCCTGTGATCGCATTTATCGCTCTTTACTCATACTAATCTCAGAGGGATGATGAACGTGTTTTTCTCCTCCACTTGTCGCATGATAGGGCCAAGTACCTCTGAGAGCCCTAAAGTTGATTTTCGTTGCATGGAATCATAAAACAGAGATGTTGTTGATATTTAATGTTACGGCTGGACATAGCGTGAAAAACTTGAAGTATACCTGAACACCTGCAGTGCCCCCCCCCNCCCCCCCCAAAAGTGGATTTAAGGGAGTTAAATCAGGAAAAATGACCGATTAGGTTTAACTGTGATTTTGATAAAACCCCGTCCCTTCGATAATACCATGAAATATAGTAGCAGTGAGAACAGGTAAACATCTAAATTTAGTGTCCAGACGATACGCTCTCACGCGACTTAAGAGTTTATAATCCGAGAAGGTCAGATTGCCTCTGCAACTTCTTCATACCTCTGGAAAACACACAGCCCTGCTGCCATATTTCAGGCACTGATCACTATATCTGTCTATATTCAAACAAGAACTTTCCTCCCTTACTTACAGCCAAGTGCCATTTATAGACGGATATATTAAGGAAATGTGGAAAATACTTTTTCAAAGCATTTACAATATGGCATGGGTAGGGATCGAAGTCAAGAACTTTTGATGTGGCGCGCGAAGCAAGTCCTTGGTAAATGATGTTCTTGAATTTGAATAAACAGGTTTTCATTAAAATCTTGAACTCTGAAATGTGCATCGACGCGAGACAGTCAGTACATGAAACGAAAACTTAGCCCGCCAATACTTCGTGCAGTTAATCAACCAATGCTGGTCTTTCAGCTTAGTTTAGACCAGTCAGGGGCAGTACAGGACAGCGAAAGCACATTATGAAAGTTCCTAGAAAGTAGGAAAAAGAAAGCACACATGAAGCAGTTCTTAAAGAATAGGGCAGGGACTGTCCGGACTCCCAAGGATGCTTTTCATTCCTTAATTCTACCCTAATCGCGTCCCCTAACCAAGCACTAGGTGGGCAAGTCCCTGGATTTCGCCATTTGTTAAAAAAAGTACACGTTTGACATGGTGTCTTACCAACTGGTGCCAGGCCATATCGAATTCCACGGAAGTAATGGATGATATCCCCAGTGCTCAGAGTCTTGCTCTTGCCCTGAAGTAACTGGCCAGGGTTGAGTGTCACGATGGAGGTGACATTAGCACCATCCACGTGCCAACCGCAAAACGTGAGTACCAAAATCACACTTAACTTCAACATGGCTCGAACGTGACCCACAGTTACACAGGGATCTGCAGGGAAGGTCCTGTTTTTGAAGCTGCAATATGTTGCAGCAGATTTATCTAGGCAATAAAAATGTGGACCCCACTGCAGTCTCGGCCAGGCACGTTAGTGCACAGGAAGTTGGTGTGGAAGTAGGAGGAGTACGAGAATATCCGGGGCTAATATAGCCCATTCTGGCCCGTAATAATCGGGCAACAAGGACACGATCTGCTTGCCTTGAGATAGATTTGTTTTTCATTTTTTTCAAACTGAGATAAGAAAACTAATGGCAGGCTCACACCTTCATACAATGCGGTGCCTATGTGTATGCTTCATTCTCTCGTCATTCTGCTACACACGTGCCAGGCTGATAGGCCCCAATTTAAAGTTGCGCAATCTGATCTTACACTCTAAAGGCAAGCCCCGTCTACAAAATGGCCTTGGACACTGGCTCGATTCAGATGGATCTGCTTTATTGTTTCAAATACCAGATATTTTTGTATCAATTTTCTTCACTGTAACATTCGGAGGGACAGTAACTAGCGGTCTGCAAAGTTTCTAAACAACATAAAACCCCTCACTCGTGAAATTCGGAAAAAAATAACGTTCCCCTGTGAAGTGTGCATTTTTGACCCCAGACACATCTTTAATAATTTCTCTTACCAGCCCTGACCGTCACATTGAAAAAAAAAAAAAGCAAAAACGTACGACCCAATTGTCTAAATAATCTTTAAGTCTACAAGAGTCAATGCGCTCTGATTTCATATAGAGGAGCCTGTTTCGATTGTCCTTGTAACATCAGTCCTGTGCATTTCTACAAAATCCTTTTAATTATGCAATAAAATTTCTTCTTAAACTTTAGATCATTCTATTCTTTCCACTTTGTGAAAACTGTGATAGTATTATGTCTTGCATCTTTTGTCAACATTATGCGTTGTTCTGGTTATAGGAACTTTGCCTCAAATATATGGACACTTAATTGTTCCAAATCTAGGACCTACACTGGGCCAAATTCAGTCTTGTTAATGAGGTCCACCGATAACATGACTTAACATGCATGGAAAAAATCCCCCCCAAAAAAAATCAACCGGAGAGTCAGTAGCCCCC
>JAWQUT010000045.1:2659242-2684351 GCA_033807755.1 Ellobium chinense | reverse complement strand
AAAAAAAAAAAAAACAACAACAAAAACCAAAAAAATAAATTTCAAGTAGCAAAAGATCAAAAGATCACATTTGCAGCAATAGAGAACGTACTAAATATGATTCATTTTACAGACTTTAAGAACAGAACGGCAGATATTGATGGAACAGCCAACTTATGCTTTTCATCTTTTAAAACATACTTCATGATAGTCTATTAAAACAAACTGACCTGATATCAGATGTGCATCACTGGGATCTATAACCTGAGAGTACAGATGCTTTGCTGAAGGGTCCCCTTCCTGTCATACATTTACAACATTTTTCACCACACAATGCACTTTGACAACATACATGTACCCAGTACCGAATCACCTATGAAAATGAAGAGAAGAAGAAGACGAAGAAGGAGAAGAAGAAGAAGAAGGAGAAGAAGAAGAAGAAGAAGGAGAAGAGGAAGGAGAAGAAGAAGGAGAAGAAGAAGGAGAAGAAGAAGGAGAAGAAGAAAAAGGAGAAGAAGAAAAAGGAGAAGAAGAAGAAGGAGAAGAAGAAGAAAGAGAAGAAGAAGGAGAAGAAGAAGGAGAAGAAGAAGAAAGAGAAGAAGAAGGAGAAGAAGAAGAAAGAGAAGAAGAAGAAAGAGAAGAAGAAGGAGAAGAAGAAGCAGAAGAAGAAGAAGAAGAAGGAGAAGGAGAAGAAGAAGGAGAAGAAGAAGAAGAAGAAGAAGAAAGAGAAGAAGAAGAAAGAGAAGAAGAAGAAGAAGAAGAAGAAGAAGAAGAAGAAGAAGAAAAAAAAGAAGATCTGCACCCACTACCGGCTAGAATAACCTTTTTTGGGTTGCTTGGGTGTCCCTCAACAGGACAACCTATATCCATGATACACTGTAATATTTATCTGACAATCTGTTCAGGCCTTACACATCATCACAATTTGACAAAGAGAACAAACGTCAGACAAACAGCACATAAATACACACAATAAAACTTACTTTCAGTCATTTCCTTTAATACAATAATAAACTTAACACAAAGTGCCAAAGTAAACCAAATAAAATTGCTGGAGAAAACCTTGGAAAGTTGACAGTATCTGAAACCTGATATAGACTAGTTACAATAACTACATGCATAATAGTTTTTGAAATCATATGAGAATGAGAATTTTTAAATGATTAATTTCCGTATTGTATAAAAGAAAGGTGACAATTTCTGAAACCTAATACAGACCAGTTATAATAACTACATGTATAATAATTATTCAAACGTGATATGAGAAAGTTTTAAGCAATGAATTTGACTACTGTATCAATATGGTGGAGGGAATGTGGTTATTAATATTAGAAAAACAGTATCTCCTTCCTGGCAGCAATACAGTGGAAGTCGATCAAACCAAAATCTCAGGGAGTGGAGAAATCTTTTTGCAGTAACAAAATATACAAATGAGTTCTTATTTATCTGGCTCAGGCCACCCCTCTAGACAAATATCGATTACTGAACTAAAGAATATGTTGGAATAAAGGGTACCTGAGCCATTTTTTGTATAGTACATGGAGTGAGTTAATAAAACTGTACAGTATTTACAGGAATCTTGGGAAAATTTCAAGGAAAAAAGATCAGAAAACTTAAAAAAAAATCCAACAACTTTCTTTTTTTCTTGGATTAATCCCTTTCCACTGTATTGCTGATTTTGATGAACATTCCTACCTAACACTTTGCTTATCAGCTATTCAGGATGTCACTGTCTGCAATTTCCAGCTATATTAACTTCAGATGCATGTAGCTACATGCAATCTAAAAGAAACAAAACAGCACTGGGGGCAACTACAATTGTAAACCAACAAGCAGGAAACTACTCTTCATGGTACAGAAATCACTAACCACATTTATTCAATAATCTCAATCTAGGAGTGATGTGGCTGTTTATAATCTCAAAATTTCAATAGTGGTTAGTAGTAGGTTGGAATGCACTCTCAAAATTAAATGTTCAATGAAAATGATGTTGGAGGCACTGCATCAGAAGTTTGTTCAAGCTGGTAAGCAAAGATTAAGCAGTCTGTTGTAGAATGTGGTGACTAATTCTTTCAGCCTGTCATGTACAAGCTGTGTATGAAGCCACACTTTGTTACACTAGTTATAATTACACCTGCATTCCTACTTAAATGCTGTTTTCCTACAGGGAAAGCTGCTGGCACTGTACTGGCAGAGATAGAAGTACCCATAACCTCAATGGTACAATAAAAATGAACTAAACCAAGGCAAACACAAAAAAAACGGCAGACAAAGTTATGAGCAAATTCCATTGATATTATGAATAAACTCTGTGGGGGGTTAAGGGGAAGCCATCTAAGACATTCAGTATACTGCCCTCCAAAGGCAAACAGACGTATCTGCAGTTCTCCTGCATTTTAAGGCTCCTATTTGTTTTGGCCCACCTGGACGTATTGTACGTTTTGACAGAGGCAGAAATGCGAAACCAACAATCTGACTTTTTGACAGTAAATATCAACGTATCCAGTATTTCCAATATGTTTCTATAAAGGCAAAACATCGTAACAGTGATCTACTAAGCAGTCAGTCCGGCATAGCAACGCAGTTACGTCAGTTTGCCTTTGGAGGGCAGTATAGCAGCTTGACCATAGCAGAGCTACAGTTATCAGCATAAAGGTTGGAGATGCACAATGTATCTGTTGACATAGAATATTGCATTCCACACAAGTGACGCTTTTGAGAAAAAAAATTATCTTGCACAATTATTTTCATTAAAGAACACTTCCCCAAAAAATATTTGGAGTCTACAGTTTTGAACTTTAACATAATTTACAATTATGTCATCAGAACCGAATTAAAATTCTAGACAAAATGGCACCAACACAGTAGAACCTTGATATAACGTATAGCTTAGTGCATGTGTGATTTGGTATGTGTAGTAATAAGGTTTACCACTTTTGGTCAATAGGTAAACAAAATGGAACCAATTTTAAGGGTTAAGAAATAAGAAACAGACTTAAAGAATGCCAATTTAAGGTGCTTATTTAACTGTCCAGAAATCTCACGTCTGTGTTAAGAAGCTATGGGCGACTGCCTGCAAAAGTACCTGGGTCTGCAGTCATTCCTGTCGTCTCTGGTCTGCTTAAATGCTATATCAAAGAAGAAAATGCTTTGTGTGACGTTCGAGTTTTTAGTAATATAATGAAGTTGCACATCATACAATGTATCAAGATTTATCTTTCCAAGGTAAAGAAGAGAAAACTTGGAGCCTTAGGAATGTATAAGTAGTAACGACATATTCACTATAGAATAACAGAGTGCGTAATATCGAGGTTCTACTGTGTTTGCATTTGACCTAAATTTGTAGAACACCATCTTATCTATGTTAACAAGAACTACAAAAAAGCAAAGAAGAGATGAATGTTTGCCATATCAGCAGATGTCTTGTAATGTACAAACTGTGAGCTCAGTATATGAGCTTCTGGTGTTAACACAGGATAAAGCTAGTATTATATTGTTGTCCATGTCCTTATGGCTGTGGTCAATATAAATACATGTATACTGAATGCCATTAGAAAGTCTCTGGACAATCAGACAGGCCCATTGATGATACTGGTGATAAGATGTGATGATGATAATAATGACAACACTTCTATATCAATAATATTGATAAGGGTAATTAGTTCACCGTCCTATGCTGGCTTCCCTTAGCATGGCTGGGTTTAAGCAGAATTCATATCTTTTCTACTGAAGAATATATCAGTTGAAAATTTTAGAACTGAGATTTAACAATTTTAACCATTTTATAAATTTGTTATTAAAAGCATATGGGTTCAAATAGTGTTTTAAGATTTTTGCTTATTTTACTATGATATTAATGATAATAATGCAATTATTATGCATGGAAGGACAGGTTATTAATGATGTGCTTTTTGTTAATGAGTGGCCATCATAGAATTACTTTTTAATGGCAATCAGTATATAAGAACATTTCTATTTTAAGAACACCTTTATCTACATGAACAAATGCACTTTGTTCTACCTGGATAGCAAGGTTGACTTTTGTTCAGTGCAAAGAGTTTTGTTGAAGGCCAATTTTTACACAAAATCAAGATGAGATGTCATCCTTCAATGTTAAAAACTTGTTCCCAATCACTGTTCCTGGTGGCTACACTGGATCTGTCCAAATGAGTAGTATAGTGGTTTTGCACAAAACAAATAATGGTTTTGCGAAAATAGAAAAGCAATGGGATTGTGCAAATTGTCTGTACATGTAGCCAAAGACATAATACAAGCATGAGGGTGCAGGATTGTAGGCTACCTCTTGCCTTTGCAGAAAACAGTTATGTATTTGATAATTGTAGCTGTTGCCCCCATACTCACCACAAGTAGGTGCAAGTCGGATTTAGGATAATAATATTCAGGCTGTTAAAATGCGAATAAGAAGTCTTTACAGAATCTTGCCACTTCCTCTGTAGCCGAGTGTTTTAACATATTATAGTCATATGAGAGTTGCATCTTGATACTTGTTGAATGTTTCCATTATGAAGGCTTGCTTTTTCCATTTTGGGCGTGTCCTACTGATATGGACCATTTGCACAATCCCACTGAAACATATTTACCTGAGGTTTTGCACATATTCATGGCAGGATTAAAGGACATTTGTGCAAATCCAACTTATCACTCCTGACTTGCGTCTGCAGATAGAAGGTCAGCCGGCCTATTGCGCATGTGCGGAAAAAGCAATCAGCTGTGTTTACATGATCTTGAGCGAGGCCATGTGAGTGTAGGTTACCAGAAGCCTAGACTAGACTAGTCTAGTCTACATCTCTAAATTATCAGGAAATTCGATTTCTAAGTTTGCAGTCTTGTTGCACATAATCAAACTGATCCATAATCCCACATCTGTCGGTAATTGCTGAGGTTTAGACTATATTCACAGCTGACCCAACATTTATTACGCGCTGTCTTATTCTTTTGAAATTTTATGTCTGACCCGTTTTCCAATGTAAACACAGCTAATTGCTGTTTCCGCACATGCACATTAAGCCGGTTGACCTTTGGTCTGCAGACGCAAGTTCACTCCTGGCTCCTACTGATACCTCCAAACGGTTGTTCCAATGGCAGAAGTAATGAATCATCACAAATCTATATCATAATAGAGCATTTCACACATGTATGCACATATGCAGAACACGCTCTGAAAAGAAATATCCACAACAAAAATACAGGTAGTTGATAGTGGAAGATGGCTACATTACAAGGACCTGACAAATTTTTGCATATTAACAGTAGGAGGTAATGAATTTGCAATGACTAAAAAATATGTGCTAAGATTAGACCAGATTAATTGCTTTTCCATAGACTGTACAAACTTGATTTGCTTATTTCACTGCATTTCAGGATTCCTTATGTCTATTGATGTGGTCCCACCTTTCCTCCAACTGTTATACCAGTCAATATCATGCCTTAATATGAAAGCCCACAAACAACCAACTATATTATAATATTAATACAGCATGGCACTTTGGATGGTTGGAGGAAGAAAACAAGCATACACTATTTACACCAATGATCACGCTAACTTTCAAGCATACATTACTCAAACAAAACAACAGCAACAAAAAACTGTTAAATAACTGAAATATGCTCGGCATTGCATGCATTGTTCTAACCTCAAAACAACTCTGAAATTTTCATGATTTCCCAAAACACTACCACACCAGTGGGGTCAATAGAGCCTAAAGAATACACCGTATATACACATGTACATGTTAAATTTTCAGCACCAGCACTAAAGCATACAGCAGCATCATGCAGGCAACATACCTCACAGAGTGACATTAAATGCACAATACTTCTACACTGAAATATGCCTGATCAAAGTAAACACAATGAAATGCAGCTATCCAAAGGAAGAGTAATGTATCCAATAAATATTTTGTACTACAAAAATGCACTTCAACTTTCTTGAAGTAGTTGCTTGGCTCATTAAACTTAAATGCATGCACTGGTATTTGGAATTTTTATAAGGGGATTTGTAAGTACGATGTCTTCTTAAAAGAGAATAAAACTACATTTTCATTACAAATTTTGCAGGAAAACAATGCAATACAAATTTGTTGTCCTGTCAGACACTGCTCCACTTCTAATATGAAACCAATCTGTGCCCTCTGTATTCCAAAGGCAGACCACTGCAAATATCGTTTATTCTTTGGAAAGTGCAATCACATTATTCTTCCATTATTCCTGTTTTGACTGCAGTATGTTTAACTGCTTTATTTCATACAACAAAAATAATTGTTGATACATTATTCTGTGTTTGGCATGATAAGCATTTATAAGCATGAGTAAAGTCCAAAAAAGATGGTAAGCAGGAATATGCCAATGTGCCAGATATGTTGTTTTGCCCTAGGATGGCAGAAGATTATCTAATGGCAGAACGTCTGATGATTTGATTTGCTAGTGCAGCAATGATATTTTATTACATAATAGCCAGACTAAGAAAATTATCCCAAACACCAAATGACTGGTTGGCTTATAAATTGGATGTTTCCCTGATTTGTGCTTGATTATATTATGTGCAAGAAACATTTTTAAAAAAAAATAATATGGCTTGAATACATCAGGAGGGCCGGACAATACATGTACTGACAACCCTGTTTAACCGACACATTCCACTGAGAATCTTCATAAAATGCAAACTTATATATATATCAATTAAAATCTTATGGATTTTTTTTCAGAGGCAATAATAGGAACTCTAAACTAACGATAAGAAATGGTATATTTTTTCTGTTTTTTAAAAAATCTTTTACATTTGAAATGCCAAAGACTGTAAGTTAAGGATTTTCAGTGACAGAATAGGGTGACCATGGTCAGCAATGTTCTATTTTAAAATATTTCTTCAGGATATAATGATGAAAATGTGACTATTTGGGACTTTTCAAAATCTTCAGATTAGTTTTACAAATGTAAGGCTATTAAAAATTCTTTAAGGACCCATACAAATGTCGTGGCAAACATCTGGTGTACACAGGCAATCATTTCTGCATTCTTTAGCTGTTCCCCCCAGAAAATTGCGGTCGCAAATCATCGCAAATTTCTGCAAATTTTGTTGGTTTTGGCCAAACTAGACTTTTTCTGCCAGTGTTGCAATACTGCCTGGACAGGAACAAAGAAAATGTGTTCCATTTCTACAATTCAGCAGCATTTCAGTAGTAAACGATGCAACCTGGTGGTAAATATAACAATGTTACGACACTAGTTTTGCAACTTTTGGTGAATTTTTACCGCTTTTTGCATGCAAATTTTGCAATTCTTGAAATGCAATTTTCTGCAGGGACAGCTTTAGCCATTTCATGAACCAATGCCTAACATCAATTTATATCTGACCAAACCACATTCACATATCAAATCTCATTCAAACAATCATCCATCAACTGTCACTCTTGACTGCAGAAATAAATAAAACAATGTATAAAAAGCATGGCAAAACATCACCGGTTAATACCATGATATTTATAACACAACAAACATTCTGAATGCATGACAAAAACACATAGAGGCATATACATTATAAGTGACTAGCAACAGAGTTGATGTACAATCTCTGATCACGACAAGCACAAGTTGTGAAGAATAATCGGAGGCCGTGATTAGCGCTAGACGCATATTTTGCATATGACCCCTACAAGCTTTTAATCACCATAAAAGGCATATAAATGTCAGATAAATGAATCCTGCCAGCAACTGGCAGGGATAATAAAATCCTGAGGATGATGATATATGCACTGGTGGCATTGATTAGCAAGTATAAATGTGCTTGGTTTTGCAGGGTCCTTTTTTTCTCTAGTGGAGAGAACATAACAAATTACACTGCAGCTAGGGACAGTCAGAATGTGAAAACCCTCACTATTGGTATTACATGACGAGAGTAGGGAGGCAAACTATCGTATCTCGAGATACAGCCATGTTTAGATACGATAGTTTGCTTCCCTACCCTCAATGTATCTGCTTCACACAAACTGCAACAACGATGAGCCATTGAGACGCATTTTTTTCTTCAAAACTCAGTAGGTCTACTTGCAATTTTGTTGCAAAATGAGTTTGTCTATATTCAGAAACACACATTTCACTTGTTTGGTTAAAACAAAACTGAGCCTGAAATCTGGGGACTGTCAAGAGTGAAAACATTTAAAAGGAAATCAAAATTAATCAGAGAAAGTCTTTGCCCTTACATTTATTCTCCTTCATTTTAAAATCAGTCTAATGTGCAATATTGAGTTTTGGAAATAGAGTGGAACTCTGTTGATACAATCATTATTTAACACAACTCCCTGTTTAGCACACTCCCATTCAACAGTTCCAACTGTTTTGTTCCTTATGAAAAGCACTCTAGATAACACAAAACTTCTGATAACACACATTCTATAGACCGGTCTGAAGAATGGCCTATCTATCAGAGTTCACCTGTACTTCATTCAGCACCAGTCCATCTTTCATAACAATCCAGTGTTGGAATAAAATAATTATATACATACAAATCACTGACTAAGGGAATTAATAATACAGAAAACAGACCAAAAGGGATGCAGGAGTTGGGGGAAAGAATGGAGACATATATAGTAAAAACAGGACCTGATAAATAGTATACATTTACACTTTGATATGGAAGTCATTACACGGCACATTGTGAATGGGAGTGCCTATCATAATTATATATATATACAGGCAATGATAATTAATCAATAACCAATTCGCATGCCACTGGCAGAGTGGACAAAAAACAAAAACAACACAAACACTGACTAAGACTTGCTTGAAAATTATGCAATGCAATAGTATCTCATTCTAGTTATACATCCCAATATAGTTTGCAGTATACATAATATTCTACCTGAAAGAATGAACCTGAACTCTCAATCCCCAAAGAAACGTAACACAAGTACAAGATAGTCAAGGTAGGGCAAGATGAACAATGCCTCTTTGGTCATATGCCCTGAGTATGCAAAACACATGAGTTGTAACAGTGCTAACAACTGGCTAAAGACAAGCACTGATCATTCGAGAGATCCATCAGTGGTATGAGTGAAGAGCTCCACAAAACACTGACAGATCTTATCACCAAAGCAGCAGTAATAACCATTCAACATCAACATTTTACATCCTCCTTCCACATATTGCAGATGAAGATGCAGAGGAATCAAGAGTCAATCCATTACGATGTGCAATTCTCTATTACACATCCTTCAAATGTCTTTCTACACAGCTGAAGAATGCTGGCATCATATAAAAAAATCAATCAGCACACAGAAATGCCAGCAGCCCATTGCAAAATTTTGGACACCATGATTAAGATTTATGGTTCTCTGATTAAAGCGGAAGTTGTTTTGTGATTCTTCTTATTTCCTTCTTTATCAATGAAACATGTTTCGGATTTTTGAAACTATCTGGCATTATGCCATCCCTGAGTAGAGCTACAGTTGGGCCTCATGAATTTGAAACTCACATTCCTATTTTCTTATTGTAATGCCCTAGTCCTAAGTCCATTACAGTATACATCCACTATATCCAAGTACAGCATTTATACAGTTTCTGCTGACAAACTTCAAAAACTGCATGGCCTAGAGCCCTGATATTCAAGTTCATGAGATCCAACTGTAATTCCCCACAAGAACCGTTGTGATTGAAATTCTCCTTTATTTTATACATCCCCCCACCCCAAAATTTAAAAAAAAAATCAAAACAAAACAAAAACAAGCCTATATCATTCACTAAAAACTCTCCCTTGCAAAACAAGTATGTCCCTAAACAATCACAATTATTATACGAAGCTCCTACATGGTTACAAAGGTGTGGAATGAACTGAAAGACCATTTGCAGCCAAAGTTACACACGCAGATTCACTGACACCTGTTCTGAGAATGAGTGCTTAATGTTACATTATGATCTGCAAAAATGTGCTCACATGATGTGAGACTACTAAACAGTCAGTTAGGAAAGTAATTGTTATAGAAGCAACAGAGAAGGAAGAATGTTCTGTGGAGAATAAATTTTATAGAACAATTATGAACTCTTTGGTCAATAAGTGTAAGAACAATATCAAAGATGGACAGAAAAGATCACTAAGAAAACATTTATATAAATGTCTCCTATCTTTTGGCTAGAAGAAGTGAGAGCTTGTCAAAATGCAAAAGATCAGCACCTGCGAAATGGCAGTGGCAGTAAATGAAGCCGAAATATCCATTTGTTATTATAATGATGTGAATTGAAGTGAGGGTGCATAGCCTGGATATAAGACTTCTACATCTCATTATTATTACTCAATGTTCTTGTTTTTGGAATCATGTCCTCATTATGAATTTCCTGAATTAAACAAAAAAAAATGTAAAAAATTGTTTTGCTATCACAAGAGAGCATACAATGTGATGTTACTTTTGACCTTTTAGTGCAGTATGTGGAATAAAGAAAAGCTAAAGAAAATAGGGTGGTGTCTAGTTACTTCAATACAGCAGAGTGAAAAAGAGAAAATTGAGGTAAAATGTTAAGGTGCTATTACTAACAGCTGGTAAAGAGAAAAAGGAATAGAGATGAAGACCTAAAAAAATTGGTCAACATATGAAAATGTTAGGAAAGTTATTGGAAAGGGAAGTTTAGTAACTAGCCTGCCTGACTTTTCTGTGTAAACCTACACTTGAGCACAATTAATTTAGCATATGTAAATTGAAATTAGGTTCCCTTCAACAAATCATTCTGTACCGAATTTATTTTTATATATCGTAACTTCTAAATTCTTTGAAACTTGACAAACTTGAACAAGATAAAGTGGCCCCCCGAAGACTTTAAGTTATCAGCGCTCAATTGTAGTGTTTCCTTAAAATCCAAATGTCCACTGGCAATTCTTAAAACTCTCTTCCTGTAATGTTTTAACACTATACACATCTCTTCCCTTTCCCTTCAAACCTTTAGGAAAATTCACCAATATTCACAGGGTACTGGGTATTCCAATTTCAAATGATGGAAACCAGTAGCGAAAAACAACTTAATATCATATCGTGTCTACTGAGACTGCATATCTTGGACGTAGAGTGATGTTAGCCGTGTACTCAGATCTTGAACAGTTTCCACATCTTTCTGGCAATCCTGCAGCTCCTTGTTTGTAGTAAACAAATTTCTGTTGATTGTCTCTATGTTGTCAAGATACTGAGAGAGGGGAAATGTTTTCTTATCAGTCAAAGTGCTTACTTCTGCTAGGAGCTGCTCTGACTCCTGCAAAGCCTTTTCTAGCTTTTCTTCATATTCATCCTTCTCTTCTTCACTTCCTTGTGGAATGTAAATGTCTTTTGTAGGTAGCTGATGACGGGTGGTGTCAAGAGCAGCTCCCATGCGAGTGTAATCTTCCTCCAGCTGAGGGATCATTGCTTTCAGTGCTTCCAAATCGGGTTCTGTCTTTTCCAGCATGCTGTCAATCAAATTTATTCTCTTTAGTCTTGCTACGTCCATCTCCAGTTTGGCCTTGTCCTTCCTCTGTGACTCCAACAGTTTCCACAACCCGTGAATCTGAGCGATGGCTCCAGTATCCTGATCCTGTACCACCTTTTTGGACTTGCTGTTCAAAAAGGCCCACTGAAGATATCTAGCATATTCCATATCCAGCTGCAGCTGCGACAGGTTTGAGGTAGAACCGTTGCTCTGATTGCTGGATGACTTTTGAGGTTTCTTCTGGTGTGAGTGTTTGGAAGATTTATCACCACTTTTTTCCTTGCTTGAGAAGCCAGGCTGACCAGCACCACCGACGCTGAAGGATGTAGCAGAAATTGAGTGGATGGCAGACACATCTATTTCCTGGGGGAAGTGAGATTCCTGTTCACGAGTCGGAGTTGAGGTCTTTTTATCCACTTCAGTATCACTAGAGTTTTCTGAGCATTCCATAGCTAACTGTTTAACAATAGGTTGTTGAATTTGCTCTTTTACATGTTTTACCGGCAAAGTTCCATTCTTATCTATTTCCTTAGATTTCTGGTTGCTTCCAGGTCCCATGACTTTTCCAGAGCTGGATTTTGTGGATTTTTTATCCACTCTGGATTCCTGTAGCTTCTCTCGGTTTTTATCTGCTTTAGATTCCTGCGGTTTCTCTCGGCTCTGCTTACCAGAAGGTGTTCCAATAGTTCTTGAACGTGAGTGCTGTTGGCTCAGTGATGGGTCAGACATTTTAGAAAGATCATTTGCTTTGTTCTGTGAACTTTGCATGTAACGAGAGGCAACTGTCCTAGTCTTTTTCCTGCGAGCTGGTGCAGGTGCCTCAGTCTTTTCTTGAGCATTTTTTGCCACTACAGTAACCGATTTTTTCTTAGTTTCCATCTGTTTGCCCTGGGCTTTCTTTGGTGGTACATACTCATATAGCGAGCATACCTCCGATTCCGATGTGTCATCCTGAGCCTTTGTTCGTGACCGATGGTCTTCTTTATCAGATCTTTCACTTTTGCTCTTTGTCCTGGAAGATGATGATTTTTTCAAACTGTTCAAGGACTCTGTGCTTGAATTAACTGGGAGCAATTGGAATGGAGATGACCTTGAGAGAGAACCCCCAGAAGACAGCTGCTGTGACTTTCCTGAAGCAGATTTTGGTGGAGGTGGTGAAAATGACTCACTGTTGAGTGAGATGGCCTCAACATTTCCATCACCCATCTCTTGAGCAAGGATTTCTTCTATGATACCCCTGCTCTGATGGGAAATGATTTGAATACTCTCCTCATTGGCCCTGTTTCTTGCTTCCTTTAATTTCTTAGGGTTCTCTTTATCTTCTGAGTCCAGACCTCGTCTACTGCCTCTTGAGCCAGACGAGGAGCTAAAAACTGGGACCCTATCAACTAACACAGTGCTATAAGGGGAGTCACCTGCACCATAACCAACGCCTCTAGGACCCTTGCATTTTTCCCCTCGAAAAGACTGTTCAAGCTTTCCTGGTGTGTGGCAAATCACTTTTGCGGGAGAGTCCTCATATGCTACCAGAACCTCCACTTCCGTGTCATTCTGTGAGTGACCCAAGTGGGAGGCATCAAAGACCATAACAGGCTTTAGTCTTCCCAGTTCAGAGACTTCGTTCCCATCAAAGTCAGCATCTGATAAGTCAAGGCACTGTGAGGGAGGCTCGGGTCGAGGTGATGTCTTCTCTGTCAACACTGGCACTGACTTCATGGGAGTGAGGGTTGGGTCTAGAACTTCATCTGAAACAGACACAGGAAGATTTGTTTGAATAAATTGAAGGTCATTACAATGGATGACTAGAGGCAGAATACCCTGTGAAGCTAATGAAGGATTTGAACGAAGGAAATCTATCCTGGTGGCAGTTTTCTGAATATGGGCGATAAAAATGAAATAAACAAAACTGCACGACTTTCAACCGATAAAACTAGTCGGGATAATCACGGAATAGGACCGATCTTGTGGCTAAACCAATGACTAAATGAACTGCATCAATGCAAGAGCGGTCCTGTCCCAGGAGATAGCCAACTAGTCTAGTCTAGACCAGAAACTGTTTAAACTGTCTCGACATATCGCTGCCCAGAAATAATACTATCTAAACTAAAGTCCATAAATAAAAAGTGGCTATCTCCTGGGACAGGACCGCTCTTGCATTGATACAGTATACAGTTCATTTAGTCATTGGTTTAGCTACAAGATCGGTCCTATTCCGTGATTATACCTAAAAAGTCATTTTGGGACTTATGAGAGTATTAATTGTGAGTGGTGATACGTTGAATTACCCTACTTTTCTTTAATTGATGGCTGAATTCAACAGATAGACTAGATCTAGATAGATAAGTGACAGTGTCTTTTATAAATATAAGAGCTTCAATGCAGACTTGCGAAGTCAGAGGTCACCTCCTCAGCCCCTCTTGAAAATCAGGATCACAAATAAAGGTTTTGGGGAAGGATTAGGGCTTTGGCTTTCTGCCTACAACATCGCCGCTAATCGGAAAAAGAATTAGACTCGTCGAACCACACTTGTAAATAGTCTAGCAACAGATAAAAAAAGTCTACTCGTCTAAGGAGTGCCTCAGAATTTGTGGGCGGCTGTCTTCACAACTTGTGGAAACTACTCACCATTTGTCGTCAGCCGTCCTTGAGCAAGATGGGGCACTTGACTACTGACAGTGACCGGGACGCTATCTGTCATCAACCTCCCTTGGATCAGAGGCTTTCGTGTTTTCTTTTCACCGACGTTAGTTTTGGGCGCTGGACGATAGAGATTTCGTTTTGTCGCCATTTTTTCTGATCGGGTGTAACGCCGTATACATACACTAAATACTGAGCGTGACTGCGTTGACTGCCCGACATCCGTTGTCTATATGTACAGCCGCTCCATTTAATAGATATTATACTTGTAACAAAGCCACAGAACTATTAATAATTAGAACAACATTTTCTACATCGGTGCAACGAACACACTAAAAATGAAAACACTGAAGTCACACTTTACGGGCACGAGTAATCAGAAATCAAAGCCGTCCAACAGGGTCCCATGGAGCAATCAGTAACACGGTACCACAAGGAGGCAAGGTCTGAACAAACGGTTACATTACATTTGAGCAAAACAGGGCACGTTTGAGCAAAAACAGATTTTCGTTTGAGCAGAAACAGGTTTTCATTTGAGCAAACTTTAATCTTAGCTCTTCACTCAGCCAGAAGTATTCCATTAAGACTTTTTCGGTATCCTTCTGTTGCCCCCTGATCACCAACTTGGAGGTGGAAGAGTATCGGTCAGGAAATATTCTTAAAAGAATGGTCACATATCCACAATTTAAAAGTGTTCTTAAAACTATGTACAGTTGTCAGCGTCGATCTATTTCAGTCACATGACGAATCTTAAACGCTGATGCCAATGACTTAATGACTTAAATACGACGTCAATATTTATTCGCACTAACTCTATAATAGAGATGTAGAGTCAGTCTTGACTTATGCTCTGAAATACTGTTACCGTACCTCCTCTAAAAGTCAGCCACGATGACAAATTAATTTGCTCATTCGTAACAAATGCAAATTTGCTCAATAGTAAATCTGTTTTTGCGCAAACGTATACCCATGGTTGAGTGGTTTTGCTCAAATGTGCTTCTACATACATTGACAGCAATGGTGATTTGGGTGGGGAATGAGAACCATGGATCTTCCCACACGTAGGCCTACATTCATTCTTATTGAAGAGCTATTAGTTTTTAAAGTGAGATGAGGCAGGTGATGTTTCTTCCTGGCTCGGTGAAATGCAGGGGCGTGGCGTGATGGTATTTAAATAAGTGCTGCTTACCCGAGGAAACTTGAACATATTATTGCCAAACAATGTTTGTAATTGTCCACAAAAGCAGACAAATACAACAAATGACATACTGCATTTCCATGCAAAACGCATGCACCCGTTTCATAAGTCTATCACGGACACCGATCGCTGTATGCCTAGTCTATATACTGCCTGCTCCCATTCGCTGTGAAGTTTCCCGAGCTACTTTTTTTTACTATATGGAGTCTTTCACCCGATAAGCAGGGTTTAATTAATTAAGTAGGCCAAACTTCTCGCCACTACTGATAGCCAATCAAATTCAACACAGCACGCGCAGTCTACGAGACGGAAATGTAAATTCGGTCAGTGTTATACATGGCGACTACCCCTGCTCATCTGTAGGCAAAGTCCGCGCTACGCCCCTGGTGAAATGAGAATAGGATAGAGGAACAATCCTGGGTGCTGCTGACCAGCCCACAGAAGTATATAGAATCCTGGTAATATCCTGGTCTCTCCGATAGTACATTTGAATGAGGATGTGCTACATTTTGCAAAGCCATGTCTGTGCTTATGAGATCTCACTGTATAGACAGAAAAAAAAATCGCTCAGTCCTTTTCTGTGAAGGTATTTGTCTATCCATTTCTTATGGGGATGGACAACAATAAACGTACTAGTACTGTATAAGTAATATAAAACAAAAGTAAAGGGAAAGTACATGTAGAATCGTCCATTTTCCACAACGAAACATAGCCAAGAAAAAAAAATGCGAACTATCTTCACAGCATTAATATATTTTTGTTCCATGACACACACCAGTGAAGAAAAAGTAAAACACGGTCTTCAGTGCTTACTTCTACTTTCACTTAGGTTGGTAGGAGGCTAAGAGCCTTTGTGCAATCTGAAGTAGGGTCGGTCTAGAAGCTCCTGTTGATCATGGTTTAGGGTTTAGTGTTCTGACACCAACATTTTTGTTGTAATGATCATACGCATGCGGGTCTCATGTGATGGGATTTTCGTGTGGGGGATCTCATGGGCTGGATGTGGGATTAATGTAGAAAAGAAATAAGAGAAACATATGGAAAAGTCATGTCGGAATAATGCTGGACTTTTGTGAGTGCAATGTGTGAATATCCACATGAGTCCCCATTGATCCTGGATTGCTTATCACGATGAGAATTAAAACACGAATGTCATATATTATCATCTCTATCATACATGAAGTTCCAAGGTTGATTAAAATGCAAACATCAATTTATATAATGCCGAAGCTCAAAGAAAAGAAACAAACCAAATTATTCATTGTATCAGATTCAGAATAATTATAAACCGTTCTGATAATAATATAATATGACATTTGTCAGAGCTTTGGTGTTCGACAGGACGTTAATGTGACTGGTATCATAGAATGAGCAGACGGTTTGAGCGCAAACCGAATAATAATATGCAGCGTTTAGTATCACTTTCTTTTGTACGGTCCAGTAAAGGGAAGTCACTGTGAAATGGTGGGAAGAGTGCGGAAGTGTAGACCGCTCTTTCTTGTTGTTTATTGTTGACATTAGTTATTGTCGGTGTAATGTTACTGTTACGGAGTGGAATTTGAAGTTAACTTCAGTGAATGAGTGATCAGGGTACGACAACTTGATTTATTCGACGGTTGAATTAGGTTGAAATATTAACGTAAGTGAACGACAGCAAAATCCCGGGACTTTCCCACGATGTGCTTGGGGTTGAACCAGGAAACTGAAAAGAGAACTAGAAGTAGAACGCGCACTTGAGTTTGAGAGTCTAGACTAGACTAGATTCTAGGACTAGACTACTCAGACTAGTCTGACTAGTCTAGACCTCTAGCCTCTATTATAGGACAAGGAAGCCTACCTATCAAAGACCAAGGGTTGTTTTAATTCTCTCATCTTAAACCAACCCCCAAACCTTATCCATAATTTGACACTACCGAAGAAATATGGGTACAATCACGGAATAGGACCGATCTTGTTGCTAAACCAATGACTAAATGAACTGCATTAATGCAAGAGCGGTCCTGTCCCAGGAGATAGCCGAAATATGATCCCACATGCCTTTGGCTTTGGGCTCCTTGGCTATTTTTCTTGCATATATATAACAATGGTGGTACAATCCTGGAACAGCACCGCTGGTAGGTCAGGCGTTAGATGAAATGAATGGCCAGAGTTATTCAGTTAGTCTAACGCCTGGCCTACCAGCGGTGCTGTTCCAGGATTGTACCACAGTCAGTGGTGAGCAGGTAGACTATTGACTATTGTGTTATTGACGATACTGACAAAGAAGCCTACCATATGTTGACCAGCTGATGACTGAAGAAGCTTTAGAAGTTAAACAAGTCTTCTCTCATGACAGGATTGATTTAATGACTACTCTGAGAGTAAACAAACAATATCATTACCAACAGTGCTGTCCCAAGAGAGATATTACTATTACCATTAGACAAAGATTTGTTTTCAAAATGTAGGTTAATGTGATTGTGAACCACATTTTATTTTTAGCTAAGTCAGATCTATCTAGGAGCAGTGCATATTTAAAACATACACATGTTCAGCATCTTATAGGGGTAAGAAGAAAGGTCAAAGTGTGCATGAGTACCTGGTGCCATCAGTGCATTATATATTATTACCTGACTGTGTTAAGTTTTTATACCAGGGGAGCCAATCTATCATTCATTTCTCAAGTTTGGGCAGGGTGTGGCGAGATGCACTGATATTCCATTCATCCATAGTTTTAATGATTACAGTAGAGCAACAAAAAGCTGGTCTTAGCCCCACGAGAGTTACAACTTGCTGGCATCAAATCAGAGCAAACCAGTTACTGAGAGAGTTTTATAGATCTGTCAAAGTCACATTGGACTTAACTGTTTTAGATTAAAAAGCAGCACTACATAATGAGTACAAGGTGAATTGTCTGCATTTTTAGTAAGCGATGAGCCTTTTGTGTTCCCTAGGAACTCGTTATTTAATACACTTCTAGTAAATCTAAATTTCAAGTTACAGAAGTTTAATCTGATTTGCCTCTTTGAGCTAAAACAATGTTTTCTCTAAGATCACTTATAAGAAATTCCACAATCTCTAAGTTTTCTTCAATGAACTTCCTAACATTGATGCATAAAATATAGGTCTTTCACTGCGTATTTGAGCTACGACATGATACAGTGAAAGATGTAAACTAGCTAAACTAGCTACCTAACAACAAGCGTTCCGAATAGAAGGGCTCACCAAAACCGAAGTAAATGGTTCAGGTTCAGTCCAAAATCAGGAGAGAATGCACACCAATTTGCAGGCAGGTTCACAAACCTAGGGCCCGTTCTTTTTTTTTTTTTCCTGTCTTTCTAAGGCATACGGACAAACCCAGTAAACCCTATTTTCATCCACTTAGGGGTCTGTAACCTTAAAACTTCTCCTCATTTTCAAATACTGCAGGATGATGGTTCTGTGAACTGAGAGATATAAATCACTTCTGACTCTTCTCTGAGATGCTGAGTGGCACCTACTTCTTTGAGGGCACACCAAGACACAGGGGTCATGACCTCGCCGTGTGGTTTGTGTCCCATGCCTTTAAGCAGGAAGATGACCATCCTGAAAAGTTCAGACTACTCATACGAGACACTGAATCAGCACATCCAGGATTCATGTCATCTCCTGTTGTTGGACTCACTCTTTTTGTAAGTATTAGTACGTGACATTTAGATTTTAGGTGAAGCTATGGCAATAGATTATGAAAGGCATGATGAAAGGCTCAGTGTGGATCAGTTTTGTGCTTTTTTGCTTTTCCTTTCCTAGCTTTTTCTTCATGTTTATTGCCTGATGTCTTTATCAGGACATCTGACGCAGTTACATGTGTTGGTTTATGGATGCTGAAAGTTAATTTACTAAGTCTTTTTTAGATACGGGAAAGCTGATTCATTACTAGACAAACAAACCCCCTTAGTTCTTTTTATAATTTAGTGTGGAGTAATGTAAATTGTCTGAAAGGGGAGGGCTGGGAGTTCAGCTGCTATCACGTAGAATTTAAACTTTTACCGAGGCCTATTTGAGCTTTCATCAAAGGTAATCAACTCATTTTGTAAATTGTTGTAGGAGGATAAAGATTAAAGTGAATCTTTTGACGTTTTATGCCTAGTTTAACTTACATGAAGAAAAAAAAAGAGACTTATGCAAGCCATCTTCATGTGCTGTCAGACTTAAAACATATACAGACTTATTAAAGACCAGTGGTTCACAAAAATATTCATAAATCTTTTTTCAGATACTTGGATAACTTTTGAATGTCATATAAACTTAAAAGTAAATGATAGTTTTGAGAGGATGATTTTTATTGGAACGTCACGTGTAAGATTAGATGTGTTATCCTAAACTTTGAAGCAGCTACTTTATCTTCTTCTGCAGCGATGCATCCAGATGTCAAGGAAAGATATCATCTTGTGTCTTATATCAGAAGGTGCTGATGTTAACATGATGTTCAGAGGCCGCTCCATGCTTCATGAGGCTGTTAAGGTAAGAATTTTGAATGTGCTATATCTTTCCCAACAGCTGTTTTGACTTGCATACTAATAATTGGTTTCTTACTCTTCTGTGTTGCAGCACATGGTTGCTTGAGTGCAATATCCCGATAAATCCCCAAATCCAAATTTTACTGAAAAATCAAAAGATTAGTTTCGTTAAGTGCAGTTTTAAGTAAATGAGACTTTTTTTCTTTTCCTGTAAGATTTAGATTCTGGCTTTTCTGTAGGGTAATACATTTAAGCGACGAGATGATCTTCAGCACTATTTGAAATTGTCTGTTACAGGTGTCCAATGAAGCCATGCTGGCCTTTGTTCTGTCACTTCCAGGAGTAGAGATAGACCATTATGATGCTGAAATGAGAACGCCGCTTATGGAAGCTGCTAGAGGAAGACCTAGATGTCTCAGGGTAAGGTTTGTCTTGCCTCTATCCAACTTTCTTGGCATAATCATCATGCATACAGTCAGAAAGTGCGAGGCATTTTGAGTTCAACTGCCTGCTTATTGTGACAACCCAGTTTTACTGATAATAACCATTCTGTGTGTTGCCTCACTTGTCTGCTAGTCAATCAAGTGGTACTGGGCTAGAAAATTCAGTCGCCACCTCCCATGGTTGGTGCTGACACATGATTTTATTCAGACTTCACGCTGATTGTCCGAGCATGGAGGTAAGAACTAGTTCAATCACAGTGTCATGAGATTGTCTTATTTTGACTGTATGAAGTTTTAGGCAATGCAGAGAAAATTGTTTTAGAAAGTCATAAAGTCTTCCTCACAGAATCTCAAAATTTATTCACAGACATGAATCACTCATCCATAAACTGAAATATTTTTGTGAACAGCAAGGATTCTACATTTAATTTCAGCAACCAACAAAAATTTGATATTGGAAGGCCCAGGTCCCGTTCTTAGCCTGATATCTCAGATTGTAATTTCCTACAATTGTCAGTGCTTGACTGTCTGTCATTGTTGTCAGTTTTGTGTTTGAGTATAATTTTCCCCTGTGGTTGAGTAAAGGTACTCTTATCTTTACTGTATGTATTTGAGCACATAAAAAGTGAGATTGTCATCTCAACATCACAGATCTATTTTCAGTGAATCCATTGCATTTCAGATTCTCATGGAGGCAGGCTGTGACATGACCCTGAGAGACGCTGATGGAGACACATCTCTGCACCAGTGCTTTCGCGCCCACCGTGCACACCGAGATGACATCCTAGCTTGTCTAGACATACTTCTAGAGTATGGTGTAGACATCAACTCCAGAGGCTCGGAGGGCAAGACATGTTTACAGCGAGCTGTTGAAATGAGCCACCACTGGCTTGTGAAATGGCTGATACTTCATAACTGTGATCTCCACGTACAGGTCAAAAGTTCCAGAGTCTTACTTGGTTCAGCCGCATTTCGACAGCTTCCAAGCCAAACCCCGATTCTTATTGCCTTTAAGAAAGCTGATCGAGTGTTAGTAGAGGTCATGATTGCTTGTGGATGTGAATTCAGGCAGTATAAATCTGTGTTAAATATTTGCAAACCCTACAGGCTCTTGTATGATAGTTTAGTGAATGCCTTTGCCAGAGTGGATTCATTGCAGAATAGCTGTCGTAAAGTCATACGGCGATGTCTGACAACCAACATTGTTGCGGAATCTCAGCAGCTTCGGCTGCCAGTAGCACTTCGAAATTGTGTCTTATGTCTTGAGGACCTGGATGCTTTGGATCACTCTGGTTTGTGATGAAAGTGGTCTCTCTTTACCATTCCTATGGCTACATCAGTGGCAAAATCAGCATTCATTTATATTGATGTATTTCATTTTGCATGCAGCAAAGATGAAAGTTTTGAGGAAGATGGAATTGAGTATCATTTTTAAAATATTTATGTGTTAGCACGAAAACGTCCAGTTATTTATGAACTTTTATTTGGCCCTAACTTTTTGAATTCATGAATTGCAATGATGCCATTTGATTTGGCTTGAACTTTTGAATAGAATTATATCAAACTTTTCTTAAGACATAAATTTCATGGTTTGTGTGCATTGTAAAATGTTTTTTTTTCTTAAAGTGAAAAATGATTTTCTGATAAACTGATAATTTGTTTTTTTGATTCTACTAACCACATCCACTCATTCAGCATTGTAAATAACACAGTGTTTCTCGATATGACATTGCTTCATAAGGGATGAATACGTCTGTGTCTGTGTGGAAGAGAGAAGAACTGTAAGGATAAGAAGAGAGTGAGATTTGTGAAAGCAAGGTTTATTAGGGCTGTTCTGCTATTCAAACAATTCTGCTTCCTCTCACGCAGTGAGATAATGGAAAGCAGTGTTTCAGTAACCGGTGCAATTAAGTTACCATTTATATTTTTCAGTGTTAAAATACAGTTTTCTGCAAAATGTTGCTGTTAAGAGATAAGTGTGATATAGTGTATTGTTATTTCCTACAATATTTTTTTAACCACAAATAAACATTGTTGTACATGTTGTGTTTAGCTCTGCTGCTGTGATTCTGATTTCATGTTATGCCTTCTCATCAGTTTTGTTATACAATCAAGCACGGATGACTCAAATTTCTCTGAGGCTACCTCATCTTATTCGAGTTTGCTGAATTTCGAAGAGACATGAATGTGTGGAGAAAAAGATTTGGCTCCAAAAGGTTTGTTCGAGGGAACTGTGATTTCAACTTATATTGTTCAAGGTGTTTGTGCTCAATTGTTCACAAAGTTTTACTTATTTTCAACTCCTTGGGAGCATGGAAGAAATAGTGGTGAAATAATATGAAATACAGTATTCTCTCATTTGCATTTGTGATCAAATGAAGTTTAGCTGACAGTATGAAACAAAGCTAACTGTATTGTTACTTTCTGCCTGAGCACCACAGTGTGGTGATTTGGAATGTTGACCAATAAATCGGATGGTCCCCAAAATGTTTATTTAATTTCAAAGCTTGATAACTTCAATAATCCAGATTTTGTTAGCTTGGAAGTTGGCTCACATTAGCATTAAGATACTATGTGTTGATTCTGCAAATCTCAGATAATTAGGTTATGTAATTATATCACAGTTGTAAATGTAAAAACATGTCTAACAGTAACAATAGTATGCCTGTGTATGTCTGACACATTGGCTCTGACTTGTCATTTTTTTTTTTTTTTTGACATCTAGTGTGAAATCTGAGTCAGGAAAATGTGCAACAGTTATAGATTACAGCTGTCTGTTAATGTTCCTAAAATTGCACTCTAGTGGCTTCTTAACTCTGAAAGTTGTTGGACTTTAAATTAAATACACCTTTTTGTGAGCCACCTGGTATACATGTTAAAATTGTTGTTTAGTAGAAGCTTTATTACCCTGATGTTTATGAAGTCTTTCATTATAGTTGCATAAAGCAATCAAGTTCCCAGGAGCTGACAGTATGTTTTCATTTGCAAAGACAAGAATTATGCTTTTAAGAACGCAGCCATTCTGTAGGGTTGCCACAGGAGAGGACTTTGCTCATGAGTATGGTTGAAGAAGTGAAGTCTCTTATCATTTGTAAAGTGCTTGTTACACAGGAAAGAATGTGAGACTGCATGTGAAAAATGATGGCACTGCACTGCAAGATTAAAAACAATAGTTGACTCAGAAGTGTAAAATCGCATTGAACTCCATGGTCTGCTCCTTGCCTAGGATTTCATGGTCAGGAGCACTACAGATTTTTAAAGAAGCAGAATGGTCACCACTTTCTGATGTTATTCTTTCTTATGTATTGGCCACGTCCTTTTGTTCAAAATACTGACAAGATCAGTCTGACTGTTTTTACATTAACTTCAGGAGGGCAATCAGCAATGGTGAAGTCTTATTAAATTTTCTTCGGTTGTCCAGTAGTAGAGGCTATGAACAAACTGGCACGGGCATTAATGATATTGAGAAGAGAATTCTATTATGTGCATGTCTCATGCTTCTGGTACCAGTTTTACAGCTTTTAAATAATATGTATTGTAAATGCAAATATTGTGTGAATTGAACCAGGCTGAGTGCAATGTAATGGTTATCATGCAGGAATGCCGGTGAGTTGTTTTGCTGTAAAATGTGCACTTGAAATGTTGTGAGGCCCAATTCCATGTCTTTGTTCAAAATGCTATCTTTGATTATTGTTTTGTTACTCTTCACTATTTTCAAGAAGTTAATTAATCATTTGCATTCCACCCTGTTTACATATTTTAAGATTTTATCACCCTTTGTTACCAGTATCCTAGATTTACTAACAGGTAGTATCTATTGCAATCATTCACTGACACTTTTAACATCATCCAATATCTTTGATATGTCTTACAGCCAGTTTTCAAGAGGCTTATGTTGCTCAAATTGGAATACAGCCATCTGGTATCAAAGTTTCATTTATTGCAGAAATTGAGAGTAAAATCATTTCTCTAAGCAGAAACAATGACTCTATGAGAATTCTGAGAAATCACAAATGAAAAATTGTTTTTCATTTGTGATTTCTCAGAATATCTTTTTCATTTCATGGGATGACTCTATGCCACTTCAAACAAGTATATCATGGGCCAAAATAATACTTTGTAAAAAATTGTTGTTTTACCTAATGAAAGTATACACATTAAGCTTTCATGTACATGCATTAAGCATCCATGTCATTCAGTAACTTCAGTTTGACCAAAACCAACTTATGCTTCATTTTGACTGGCTGCAATACATATAGTAGTGAACTAACAATTTTCATTGTATTCCTAATGGGACATGAAAAATACCTGATACCCTCAAACAGACTTTTTGCTTTTATACATTTTTTAGATTCAAAATCAGCACTGCCCTTGCACATTTTCCATGTCTTAGTGTGAAAGTTGTATTAGTCAAACTGTGGATAGGGAATATATCACAGAGCTCAAGATGATCTTATTCCAAAGTGTAATAACTTCAATAGTTTAGATTTCATGCGGTTGATACTTGATATACATTATCATATTGACTGTCAATACTGCAGATTTCAGTTATTTTAATGCCATGTAAATTGTTATGCCACAGCTGAAAAATTATCAAAAACATGTCTAACAATAGTTTGCCGCGTGTGTGTTCCTTACATAGACTGTGGCATGTTGTTATTTTTTATTTCTTTTTCTTTCTGTGACAAAACAGAACATCAGTTTCAATGAAATTCACCAAAAATATCAATTTTATCTGTCTCCTTAGGTGCTTAAATTTTTGTCCCAGTTTATTTTGACCTCATGAAGTTATTGGACTTTGAATTAAAGTAAGTTGGTTTTTTTTTCATTCCAGGAGGGGGAGGGGCACCTAAAAGCCATATTGAGGCTAATATTGCTAGACTGAGAACTGAGCTTTCAACATTTTGGGGA